>JASDQU010013461.1:215871-227822 GCA_032191745.1 Picea mariana | reverse complement strand
CCTTCAATCCCAATCTCAATTCCGTGGTCGACGATGGCTCCCGCTTGGAGAAAGATGCGGTATTGCATTGTGATGAAGAAATAAGCCCCTGGAGCCGCTCGTCGGAGAAGACTGCCGCCAAAGATCAGAACAAGTTATCGTCCAGGCTTAGTCCGGTTATTGTTCAAAATAAAAACAAGGCCGACGAAGCGCCGGCATCAGACAGAGCCGAGAGCGTATTTCATCTACTGCCGAAGGGAAATGTAACACCGTCTGGCCGGGGTCCAAAAGTAAATTCCATGGTGACAGAACAACGCCTCTCCACATCGAAGCGTAGTCCTGGCGTCGGTCACATGCAGATGGTCCGCCCTAAATCTCAAACAATAAACGGCGAGAAGCTCAAATCCCATCACAGCAATGGAGATGATAAAAGAAATAAACGCAAGCTGCGCTCTACCCAGAGCCCAGGAGTCGGCCATTGATGGGTATCGGCTGTATACAGAACATTAATAGAGCAGAGTTTACGGCAAGAATTTGTTTGTGATCGATAAAGCCAGGCAAATCGTTTCCCATTATGTCCCTTCAAGTGCAGATTCAGTTGAAGGATCGGAGTCTTTGGGACTCAAAATTCAATATTTTCATTATTGAGCGAGTATTTTTTGAAATGTAAACTTATTCATACCTTCACGTTACAGGGCCTTGCCAGATAAGATTAGAGGATGTCGTTTGGTTTTCGTGTGTAGATTGTCAGAAGACAAACGCTGTCTGTGACAAAAGGATTAGGATAATATAGTGGAGTGGAGAACCACGTCTCATACAGAGCATTATTTTTTAATTCTTTGAAAAAGTTATAAATGCATATATTAATTGAACAAAATTTCGTGAAGCTTTACCAAATATTTCCAATGGTTGTGTGAGAAACATTGATGTAGTCAGAGTTTCCATACATTTGAAAAAGTTTACCCCTTTTTATAAATTTGAATATTTACCACTTATTGAACTCGTACCTAATCCATAGTGTAAATAGTGGTGAATATGCTTCGGTCCAAGTGATGATTGCATTGTGATGATTTTATGTTTATATTATGATGAACTTGTAATTTAAAAAATAGAACAGTTATAATAAATAATAATATTATCTTATATTTATTTTTTTCCATTAAAAAAGCTCAATATTTTGTAGGTGCTTTGAGAGCACATCTCTCGAGAGAAAAATAAGTGAAGGAAAAACAAGCTACATATGATAAAACTAAGTCTAATAAAAGAGCGTTTTAATAAAGAAGAGGAAAAAAAAGAGATTGCCACATAATAAGTATAGACCAAATCCAAAATAATGCTCATCAAACCTGAAAAAAAGAGTTAGAAATATAAACATCGGTGATAGAGTCGTCTATGTGAGAGTCCAGGAGATATCAACAGATAGTAAAAAATATACAAAAGCAAGAAGAAAGAAGAATGTCTATTCCATGATCCATTAATTACTGAGTGAGCATGGGACCATCGATAAAGGGGCGGTGATAGTACTCAAAAAGACTCGTCCTCAATAGATTCAAAGACATGACATTGAGGAAAAAAGAGTTGCATCCCTGCTTTTGAAAGAGCATCTGCTATAGAGTTTTGAATCATGTATACATGTTTTAGAACAACAGAATGAAAAGTAGCCATAAACTTGAAGATCTCCTCCAAAATAGGCATTAGAAGAATATTATGACAAATTTGAACTTTACTAGTCCAATTGATGACATCCATAGAATCTCCAAAAATTTGAATGGACTGAACCCCCTTCTACCCGAAGAATTGAAGAAGCAGCTTTAAGGCCATAAGCTTAGCATAATTATTGGTCCCTTGACCTAGGCCCGTTTTGATTTTGAAGAAATGGTTATCAGAGAGATACAACATTGCACCATCCCACCAAGATTGATTATCATCCTAAGAAGCACCAGCACCATTGAAAAAATCCGAGGGCTGAGATTTATCAATGGGTTCAAGCTGGTAAACATGCATAGCAGAGATGTCTTTTTCTTGAGGAAAATGAAATAAAATCGAGAGGCCCTGTGAAGTAATGAGATCTATAAGAGTGGGTTTATCCTCTAAACTGATAGAGTTATGAGTCAGCCAGATGCCCCAACATAAAATCAAAGGCAAAGCTTTAATTTTCTTGTGGACCGACACCTAAATCCAGTCCTTCCAAGCTTGTTCCAAAGAAGGGCCCTCCCAAACACATGATAAATTTAGAAGGGTTGGGGCTTCTTTCCAAACTCTCAAAGTAAAAGGGAATGATATAAGAAGATGAAAAATAGATTTTTTGTCTGCTTTACATAGGGGGAACCAGCCTGACCCAACACACTTCCTCTTCCACATGTTATCCTAGGTAGGGACCTTATTATTTATAGAAGACCACATGAAAATGTTGGCCTTCTGAGGGCATTTTAGCTTCTATAACCCACTCCACCACCAGCATGGTTCCCTATTGATATGAATTTTATGAGCAGAACGAAATGAATACAGATTATTAAAAGATGCTTAACACAGAATAAAAGAGATACAATAAAACTGGTTTTCTATTCAATAAGGAAATAATTTCAAACTATAAAATGTAGCGGAAAAAAAGCTTGCTGGAATGGTGGCGGCATATCTCTGAGAAGAGATGTGAGGGTTGCGCTCATTCGCAAGAAGATGATTAGAGTGAGCCTTTGAAGGACTTTTTATCATAAACAGGAATGTCAAAAACCCTAGACATCCAAAAACCTAACCCTAGGAGATGAAGCGCCAAAAGTCATGTGAGCCCCATTTGGGTAAGTTAGTACATCAACTTCCCAGGGTCGTAACTTTTGCATACAGTCTCTGTTTTAGGCGCATGATAGCCCATTGGAATGGTCTATATAAGGAATACACATTTTTCTGCAAGCTATGGCGAGCCCTAAAAACATTGTTTAGGGCCTCAAAATGGCCCCGCAAGTTAGGGACCCAAAAACTACGAAAAAAAAAAACTATCAAACTATCAAACTACCAAAATGAACCAGTTGGAATAGGTGGGAATCCACCGACATCCATCTAGATCACCTATGAAGAAGAGCTACATTAAGAGCAATATAATCCAGTTTGGGTGTGTAAACCCCATGCAAAGATTTTTGTCAGACCATTTTTCCTCTCTATCAGTAAGCCTGATATGACCAATGCTAAAAGCAGAGATAAAATTATCCCAAAGAATGTCAAGATTTTCTTCTAGTCCTAGTAAGGAAAAACTCCTCCACCCTTGATGCCATAGGGAATTTGTTACCGAATTTGAGGCTTTATGAAGAAATAAAATATCCTGATGATGAAGTTGAGATAAAAGATCATCTAGCAGAATATGTGAAATTCCACTCCCTAGCCAGGTATCATCCCCAATACGAACATGATCACCTCTACCAACTCTCCAATCCAAACCATCTCCCACTATTGGGAAGGAAGAAAACACAACTTTCCAAATAATAGATCAATTCGAATGAGACTTGATTGGTCTCTGAATCCATTCTTCAAGATTATCCAAAAGGATGTATTTGTGCTTCACCACAGTGGTCCATAGGTTTTCATTTGATAGGAGATGCCAACTTACTTTAGCAGCCAAATATTTAGAAAATAAGAAAATGAATTTTAAACCCCATCCACCCAAAGCTTTTGGCCGAGCAAGATGCTCCCATTTTGACCATGGTGTAGTATATTGTTCTTGAGACCCCAACCAGATGAATCTAAAGAAGATACACCTAACATTTTCTAATATTCCCTTCAGAATCTAAGAAAGAGACATCCAGTAAATATGGATGGATTCCAACAACGATTTTTCTAGGGTTAATCTTCTAGCCCTAGAAAGCCACCTGAAACTCCAGACTTTTAGCCTCTTTTCTAGTTTGTCCAGAACCCATCTCCAGTTTTCTTTTCGATAGAAGTTGGAATTTCGAAGCCTAAATATTTAATGCCTTCAGTGAAATATTGAGTCTGGAAAGGAAAGATAATCTGATAATCTTCAATACCTTCACCCTCCAAACTAGTCAAGGTGAGGGTACATTTTTTAGGATTAATTATCATTCTTGTGGTAGAAAGAAAGAGATTGAGGATTTTAGCTAACTTCTATGCATCTCTAGGCCGACCACTATAGAATATAATCACATCATCGACAAAGAGAAGATGAGTGATTCAAATGCCCCTGGTGAACTGGATTCCATGAAATTCCCCATCTCGGACATCCAAACCAATGGCTCTTCTTAAGCCCTATTCCACCAGTAGGAAAATAATGGTTGAGAGAGGACAACCTTTTCTAATACCCCTTTCTGAAGAGAAGAAGGGTGAGGTTGCACCATTAATAAGAACTGTAAAAGAGACTGGTGATATAAAGGCCATCACCCATTTGATGAAAGGGACCTCAAAAACTAAATGAGTGAGCAGAAGTTGAATGAAGGACCAGTTGCAATGGTCATATGATTTTGATAGATCAATATTTATAATTGCACCTTGGGATTTGTAGGATTTAAGGATGTGAAGACGCTCTTGGGCCACCCCTATAGCTTCATGAATCTAGCAACCTTCCAAAAAGCCAAACTGTTCTTTAGAAATGGAGTTTGATAAAAATGGTTTTAATCGCCCATAGATTATTTTTTCCACAATTGATAGATGCAATTACATAGAGAAATAGGCATGAACTCATCAAAAGATTGAAGATCATCAGATTTTGGAATGAGCGCAACAAAGGTTGATTTGAAAGGGGCATGAATTCTCCCATTTCTTATAACTCCTCTACAACTTTCAGGAGGTCAATGCCAATAAGATCATAGAAACCCAAATAAAATTTAACTGGCCACCCATCCAGCCCTGAGCTCTTATATTTCTGGAAAATGTGAAGGGTTTCTTATAGCTCATCTTCTGTTAATTCATCAAATAAATCTTTGTTTCCATCTGCGTCCATAAATATGGGAAAGAATAGTGCTAAATGAACAATATCAATAATATTAACTCTTAGATTGGCCTTGAAAAGGGATTGGAAGTGATTGTTTTCCATCTAGGAAAGACCCTCAAAACTGGAAACTTCATGGCCCTCCTGATCCTTTAGTTTCTAGATGGTGTTTGAATCTTTCCGGCCTTTTTCATAAGCTGGAATAATTTTGTATTCTCATCCCTTTTGTCAATCCAAATATCCCTTCTCTTCAGCCTCCATGCAACCTCCTGATCAACGAGAAACTATCTCTTACAAGCCTCTAAAGACTTTAGCTCATTCCTAGAGGATGTCGAAGAAAAAACAACATCTGCCATTTGGTGGATTTGTTCAAGTTAAGCTTCAATTGGATTAAGATATTGCCCATCATTTTTCCTCTTCTCATGGGCCCAAGGGACCACCAATTGCTTGATTCTATTTAGGTTTGCTGCAAATTGTACTGCAACAGATTGACCATTTCCAACATCATATCCGACCCAATTTTCCTTAACTAGCTTCAAAAAAGATTCATTCGATAACCAGGTTGCATTGAATTTGAAAGGGGATGCTGAATTTTTTGTCCGCCCTTCGATTTCCATAAAAAATGATGAGTGGTCCAATTCACCCTCACAACTGACCCATTGAAAAAATTGAAGAGGAAGCTCCATTATCTTATCAGAGACCAAGAAATGATCAAACCATTTTTCCACATGGGAATCCCCGATCAAACCATTTGTTGAAACAAGATAATTGAAATGTTCAGATTGAAGGTCAAGGTAGGCCTTTGTACCCCCAACTTCAGCTTACCCCAAAGAGAAATTTAGGTACCCTCCTAGAATTAGGTTATTAGCTTTGAGCAGATTGAGATTGAGAAGAGAGTCCCAGAAAGGGCCCCTTTAAACATAGGGACCATAAACATTAAGAATCTCGAATTCCAATCCCATCCCTTCCACCAAAATGTCCAGAACGATGTATAAAACCAAGGCCCATGAATTTAAAATATTAACATGATGAGAGTGCCACCCATTCGCCAGATCCCCCAATTGACCATTTGCATCAATACCCATAAACTGCCAACAAGGGAGAATTGATTCTAAAACTTTAGTCACCACCATTGCGTATTCCATCATTTCTTGAAGAAGAATAACATCAGGTTGGTAAAGAGATACCAGACACTTAAAGGCATATTTCTTCTGAAGGATCTCCAAAACCTTGCAATTAAAGGAGAGAAATATCACAGGGGAATACTGACGGAGGCGTTCACTACTATAAGTGCCCCAGGAATTGATCATTTCCTACCTAAGGAAATGTCGAAAATATCTCTATTCTGATCCTTTGAGATATGGGAGAGACAACCACATCTATTCTTTGATATATAGGAGTCAGGGTTAGTGCCAAGCCTAGAACCACCCTTCGGAGTAGCCAAGATCAATCGATTATGAAATTGAAAGTGAATGGACCTATCCTTAGAGTGGAAAAAGGACCAACAGAGGACCGTGAGGATGGAGAGTAGGGGGGGACACGGGGAGGAGGGATAAGGAGGCGAAGGTAGGAAAAGAGGACGAGGGAAGAGAGGGGCAAATCCATTGAGCCATAAGGAAGGAGAGATTGGGGAGAGAGGGATCACAATCCACATTGAAAAAATTAAAAGCATGGATCAAACCATTAATTTGAAGGGGAATATAAATATGCATACCCAAGAGAGAGCCAAAATGATGGATAGGGTCAGGTCCCATAGATGTGGAAGGAGTCGATGCAGAGCCTGAGTGAAATTCCAGAGCTAAAGCCTTCGGTGAGGCAGCCAGATCCCTCCTATCTGATTCCTACAGAGAATCCAAAGAAGCATGACCTGCCGACCTGGAGGTAACCAAAGAAGAGAAGAGTGTGTTGAGACCTGCACTAGCCTATAGATTGTGACGATTCTTGGCCCGAGAGAGAGTGGAGTTTTTAGAATGGCTACGAAAAGGAAAGGAACATTCTTTGGCAATGTGACCATGCTCATGAAAAAGAAGACAATGGAAAGGTACACCTTCATAATGAAAAATATGGACCCAAGATCGACCCATGTCTGTAATATTTAATTATTTCCTTAAGCCCTCTCAAATATTTAGTGAGACAAGAATACGGGCCATCAACATTTCCTCATACTCCAAAAGTGACATATTTGTATCCAAGAAATGTCCCAGCACATTGTTGATATCCTGGAAGCATTTTATTGACCACATATGGGGCGGGATACCCGGAAATTGAACTCAAAGAGGAATAGATTCTAGTCGTTCACTTAAGGCATCAAAGGTAGGATCCCAATGCTTTAAGAGAACTAAAGAAGATTCAATATACCAACCCTTATAAAAGGCCGAGTCAGCCTGAGTGATCTCCACAAATTTAATCATAAACCACCCCTTGAAGAGACGAGCGATCTTTGAAGCAAGGTTAAAAACTGATCCCCAAGAGGAAAATGCCCATTCTTATATATTTTTCTCACTAAATTGCAGGCCATAATCTTTCCCCAAAACAATTTTGTCTTCCATTTCAACAACTTCATCTATGGATAGATATTCCCCCTAAAACAAGATTTGTAACCTCTCTAGAATCTACCACACATTTATTTCTCTTTCAGTGCTTTGAACCAGAGACATTTTCCATAGGGGATTGACGGCCACAGCCCTTAGGATCCCCTCAAATACACCATCCCAACCATTTAGATTCGAGGGGGGGAAGTTTTGAGCAATAAAACCTTCCGAGTGTGGAAACAAACCTTGATATGTGGGCGATCTCGACCCTATATCAAGATAAATACAAGAAGAAAGAAAGTATGAGTCCAATACCTGAAAACCACCAGATCTTTACAGCTAATAATTATGATTGAGACCCTGAAGGCCCTTAGGCCTTTGAACCGGTATTGACATCCCGCGAAGATCCAGAAAGGTCCAAGAAACCTGAGTTGAATGAAACGAAGACAAGGGTGGTTGTGAATATGATAAAAGAAAAACCCCAGGGACGCGAAAGCCCCAACGAAACTAGAGTGTAGTGGAGAAGAAAGAACCAATAGTTGGGAGTGAATAAAATATAGGGAGAATCCCTAGAAGGAAGAGGCTCGAACACCGAACCAAAAACGAATCCCTCAGCAACAACTTTAGAGACACAGGGAGGATGAGAAACCTGAGGAGGAACACTAGACCGATCCACCTCCAACATACACGAATACAAGAGAAAAAAAATGGGGGGATCTGAAAACTCATTGCTCCTAGACCAATAGTTCAGAAGGGTCCGAAGAATAATCCACCTCATCATCATAGATTTCCATATTTAGCAAGAAGAAAACCACATGCAGACTTGATCACTAGATAATGTTCACTAAACCACCTCCAACCATAGGCTGTTGACTGACAAGAAGAAAAGGACGTGGACTCGAGCATGCGGAAGAGGAAACCGCAGAGCTCCCCCATCTTAGATCTATTGTTAAAACGTGAAAAAATATCCTAACTTATACAAACTATAACATTGAAATTATCATATATATATATATAGATAGATATATATATATATATATATATATATATATATATATATATATATATATAATGATACATAAATAAAAATATTATAGATATGATATTTGCAGAACAATATTGTTTCTTGTTTTTAATTAATGTTTAAATATAATTTTCTTAGATATTTGATAAATTCAAAACTAAAATGGATTATTAGTAATGATATTGGTTTGATATACATTAATGTAAATTATCACTTAAATCTTTTAATAATTTTTGAAATATAAAGTATAATGAGTCTTGTTTGATGTGTAAGCAATATATCATAGGATGTACACAAAAATATTGAAATAGCTCAAACTTAGATTTAGTTATTGGGTTGATAGATCTTTTACAATGAATATGGGTATTCGTAGGGTTAAAGGAGTTGATAGAGTTTTTACAATGAGTATACTTATTGGGACAGAGTTTATAATTATTACGGGGAAGATGTTATAATGTAAATGAATGTTAAATTGGTGTTATAGGTGTGGGAGGGGTTGTCATAAACCCCATAGAAACAATAGTTTATGCATTTCCTTAGAGTTTGTAAATATCCACTAACAACTAGGATAAAGCCTCTATCCTCTTGCAAGGTTTGATAATTTCCACTTCTCTTGATATTCATAATTTGATCGTGGTGGGGGATTCCAAAAATGTCATTAGACATATGGAAATGAATATGATTCCTAAGGATTTCCTCTTGACTTCATTGATAGAAAGGACAAATAATGAAAAAGACCATAATTCATTCTCCAAAGTTCGATTTTACCATGTGTTGAGGGAAAAAAAATCCTATAGTGCATATGTATGCTAGCCAAGCTTCTTTGATAAAAGAAGGGGATATAGTAATGAATGAAAAAAATTATACTCAATCTATAGCTATATAGTAATGAATGCAAAAAATTATACTCAATCTATAGCTTGATATGATGGAGAAAAATGAACATAATATGCATTTTAACTAACAAATGACTCATTGTAAGGAAAGAGGGCTATTTTGTAGAGTGAATTATTAGAAGTGATGTTTCCCATATTTTGACATGCTATCATTCCTCTCCTTCATTATTTTTAAATGCTTAGTATTTCCCTCAAACACTATGGGATCATGGCTATGTGGTTTGGTTATCTTCCACAACATCTTTCACATTCCATTTTGAGGTCATGTTTAGTGTTTTTTAGCCACCAAATTTGGTTGGTGGTAACAAATCCTTTCCTCCTCTATAATACGATTAAGATACCACCTTTACCTTCATGTCTTCTTGAAGGTTTGGTAGGTACTGGGTTAGCCTCTTGTCTCAATTTAAGGGAGCATGTTTACATGTTCTTAAATGGTGATTCTATCTCTCAATTCGATGTTTTTCATTCAATTAATGGATGTATTGAGATTTTGAGCTATTCCCTTTTGAATTATTTTACAAGCAACCTCGACATGTGGCAACTTGGAACAGGCACAATTTTTACCAGATATCTATATGGTCAGTTGCTTCCTTCCTCTTGTATAGGAATATAGAAGGTTTATCTTTGGACCTTTTTTCACTTTCTCAGATCCCCCTATTTCTTCTCAACATAGGTATTTCTCATTAAGACAATTTTAAACTATATTGGCTCCTACCTTATATTGCACGTGACATGGTTATTGTGATAAATATTGACACTGAATACTACAGGGGAATTTCTTCTTGGCTCTGTGATTTGATTTAATTTTCTATCTAGATGGACTAAATGGAACTGCAAGAGATATGGTGAGCTCTGTGGAGGCATGAGGAATAAATACAAGGAAATGAAAGCGAATTTCTTGGATATGTGCAAGCTAATGAAAGTCTCTCATGATGCATTAGTGGCAATGCAAACCTGGAAAAACAACATTTTTTTAACTTTAAGGGATTATTCAAGGTAGTTTTACAATGAATTTGAATATGGTGTAAGAAGATGAAACATATTAAATTGAATTATCTTTCCTAATATGCAAATTTTATTCATAGATATTGTGAATAACTATGTCAAATATGATTTTTCTAACAATGGTATCTTATTTTTCCAACAAAATATAAGGTATATGTTTTTGTTCGTGCATGTTTTGAGTACTATAACGATGGAATTTCATTCCAAAAACTTGTATACTTGTAGAGAACCCATTTTTCTTGTGCCATGTATTTTTTTAGAAATTTTTAATATTAAGTTTATATTTTTTAAAAATGATCAAAGTCAACATATTCTTGAAATTATGTCTTTTGTTCATGCAGGCTAAGAGGGTCTTAACATGATCAAAACATTTATTTTTTGAGATTGTAGGTATCAGTCTCCTATAGTGCCACATATAACACATTTGAGAAATGGTTAAGCCGAGAAAACGTTATAGAAGAAATCAGAGAGGTATGTATTCTAGGATTTTGATATATGCGAAGACAAAAATAGATTAAAAATAGTAAACAATATTAATTTTTGTTTTAAAATTATATATTTCAAAATATGCATCGCCGATTCTATCTATGTCTATAGTTTCATCAACAATTTAATTGTTTATCCTGTATAAAAATAGCATCAAAGATAAAGATATAGAGGGGTATTAACAAAATTGGAGGTTTTTATCAATTTGCAGACCAAACCACTAGGTTTGTCATCCCAAACCTAAATTCAAGCCAACCAAGTCAGCATACACCTTGTGAGTGTTGCCCAAAAAAAATTGAATTCTAAATAACGCTTGTGTATTCTTAGGAGCGCGCACATGCTCTAGGAACACACATGTGCTCTAGGAATACACACCCGCTCTAGGAACTCACACACGCTCCTAAAATTCATTCCTCCACCCCTCCCTTTCTCTCTCTCTCCTACATCTACCCCAATCTCTATATCCCTCTTACTCTCCCTCTCTACCTCCTCCGTCTATCTCCCTCTCTCTCCCTCACACTTCTAAACATGGTAATACCTAGACATGGAAAGACTTAGACATCACAAAGCATGGAAAGACGTAGACCTAGAACTTACCTTGACATGCCTCAGACTCTCACACCCACTCTCTCCCTATCATCCCCCCTCTTCCACTCTCTCTCTCTCTCTCTACCCATTTTTCCCTTCTTCCCCTCTCTCTTCCACCTCTCTCCCACTTTTTCTCTATCTCCTCGTTGTTAGTCTTAATCTCACTCTTCCTACCCTTCTTTTTCTCTCTATTCCCCCTCTCTATCTCCATCTGTATCCCCCCCCTTCCCCTCACTCTCTCACTACCCCCTTTTATGTCTCCCTCTCTGCTTCCCTTCCAATCACTATCCCTATCTCTACCCCACCCTCTATCTCCCTCTCTTTCCCTCTAACACTTTGTCTCTACCCCTCCTCTTTGTCTTGTTCCCTCCCTCTCCCACACCCTAACACACTCACCCTCTACCTCCCCTCTTTGTATACCTCTCTCTCCCTCCCATGATCTAACATTCTCACTCTCTACCTCCCCTCTTTGTATTCCTTTCTCTCCCTCCCACACTCTTCCACACAGACTT
>JASDQU010013461.1:185150-205624 GCA_032191745.1 Picea mariana | reverse complement strand
CTCTCTCTCTCTTCCCCTCTTTCTCTCTCCATATCACTCTCGACCTCTCTTCTGATCTTCCTATATCTCTCCTTTTCTCCCCTTCTTTCTCTACCCCCATCTCTCTCTACCATATCCCTAAATATCTCCATCCCACTCTCAATATCTCTTTTAATATTGTTGTCTCTTTTCCTCCCTCCCCTTATCTCCCTATCACCCCTTTTCTCACTTTAATGTATGCCTCTCTGACCCTCACTCTGTATCCCCCTCCATTTCTCTCCTATACTCTCCCCCCATTTCTCTCTTTATATATCTCTACCCACCCTTCCCTCTCAAACTCAGTCTCACTCTCTTTCTACCCTCTCCTCCCTCCCTCTCTCTCTCTTCCCCTCCATCCCACTATCTCTCTGCTCTCTCTCTCATACATCTACCCCTCCCCACTATCTCTCCCCCCCTTTATCTCACTCTCTATATACACCCTCTCTTTGTCTCCCTCTCCCTCCCTCTCACACACTCAAACAATCCTTGTTTATCCCCCCTCTCTTTCTTTCCCTCCCCCCCTCTCACACTCACACATTCTCTCTCCATGCTCCTGCTCCCCCTCTCTCCCACTTTCTCTCCTCTCTTTCTCTCCTACATATACCACCTCTTTATATTTGTACTTCTTGTTAGTATCACTCTCACTCTCTCTTTCCCTTTCTTTCTCTCTCCCTCCCTGCCTCCTTATCTTTTCCCCTAGTTATACCTCACTCTCTCTCTGTCCATATAAAGGCGAGGCAGGTCTCACAATGAATAAAGGATATGTGCAATAGAGAAATGTATCCTCACCTATAAGGTCAATCTTAATTTTTTATTTTTCTTCCAATGGAGTACTTATATGAACATGGCAATGACCTAGACGATGACCAAGACCCTCCTAGCTCCATCTAAACCTATGCAAAACCTATAATTTACCCTTAACCACCTTCACACCCAAGCCCTATGTGCAATATTTCTTTTAGTTATTTTAAAAACACTTTAAGGAGAAGAAAATACAAATGGATCAACATTGGATTTGGTTAGATGGTTGCACGGGCCAATTAAAAAATGCTTGTGCATTTCAATGGTTGTGTATGTTGCACAAAAACCTCAAGGTACCACACATTTGGAACTATTTTGAGTCTAGGCATGAGAAATGGTAGCATGATGGATCAAGTGCATGAATAAAAATAACTTTACGCAGGAAAGAAATGAAGTTCACAACTACTTCCCTCGTTTGAGATGCGAAATCCATTGTTGAATGGTGTTCTTCAGTAATGGGAGAGGGAATAGGAACCCGTGAAGACAAATCACATAGGAAAGGACATGTACATAGATATTTTTGGGAAGTGGTTGATGTATATCTATCACAGTGGTATGAATGCAAAATAATCCAGGGATCTCGTGGATTCCATTCAGTTAGAACATCAAACAATGAAATAGTTGAAATATGGACAAGAAAACTCTCTTTCTTTTGTCATTCATGTAGTAGAAATGAATGGGATTATTGTGAATCAAAATAATGGGTTGATATATGGGATCATATATCACTCTCCATTTTTCAAAGTATAACTATAAAATTATCCCAGTTGGAGGAGGATCAATCAAGCATTTTAGTTGATTAGGATCATGTCTCGGATCTCATACTGCCAAGTTCATTGAAACCTTATATCAAATATTGAATAAATAGCATCAATGTTTTATGCTTTGGTCATTTAGTGGACTCACATGTTGGAAATCCATTTTTTGTAGGGCACATATATGCAGTGGTTACCCTGAGAGATAATGAAGGGGGCACGTTTCTTATAAGGAAGGAAGGACCTCATGCAATCAATAACATACTCCGAAGGAATCAAATTTTTGATTGGGTCAATGGTTATTAAAGGAGAATATATGACACGAGATGAAATAACACTTAAGAAAGGTGGTTACATATTTCAAGCTTATAAACTAGGTCAAGTCATATACCACTTTATGAACTTGGTTGTTGGAACAAACCTCAAACTACAAACAATGCCAAGTAAGTATTATAAGTGATCTTGATGGTCTACTTGAATGACCATAGGTATGTAAAAGGAATAATTGAACAAATATTTCAGATTTATGAATTATTGAAAATTTCGCTTCATTTTATGGTTGTTATGGTATTCTTGTCTTGCTTCATTAAAATTTCATGCCTTTCCTTCCCTTCACTTGCCATGCCTTTCCTTTCCTTCATGTTCTATTCCATGCCTTTCCTTTCCATTCCATTCCATGCCTTTCTTTCCCATGCCATTCCTTGTATTGCCTTTCCATGCCATGCCATGCCATGCCTTTCCTTGCCTTGCTATGCCTTGCCTTGCCTTGCTATTCCTTACCTTACCTTTCCATGCATTTCCTTCACTTTCCATGCCTTTCCATGTCATTTCATTCTATGCCATGTCATGCCATTCCATGCCTTTCCTTTCCATTCCATTCCTTTCCTTTCCTTTTCATTGCATGCATTTCTTTTCCTTCACTTTCCATGCCATGCCATGCCATGCATTTCCTTTCCATGCCATTCCATGCTTTATTCCTTTCCATGCCATGCATTTCATTTCCTTGCCTTTCCATGCCATGCCTTTCCTTTCCTTTCCATGACATTTCTTTCGATTCCTTTCATTTCCTTTCCTTTCCATGTCATTCCTTTCCTTTCCATGCCATGCCATTCCTTGCATCTCCTTGCCTTTCCAAGCCACACCATGCATTTCCATGCCATTTCATTCCTTTCCTTGCCATTCCTTGCCTTGTATTCACTTTCCATGCCTTTCCATGCCATGTAATACCTTATATCACTTTCCATGCCATTCCTTTCCATCCCTTTCCTTGCCTTATATCATTTGACATACCATGCCTCCCCTTATATCACTTTCCATGCCATGCCATGCCTTTCCTTTCCATACCATGCCTTGCATTTCCATGCCATGTCCTGTCTTTCCTTCACGTTCCATTCCATGCCATGCCATGCCTTTCCTTTCCATTCCATGCCTTGTATTTATTTTTCATGCCATGCCATGGCTTTCCATGCCATGTCATGCCTTGCCTTGCCTTACCATGCCTTTCCTTTCCTTTCCATGCATTTCCTTTCAATGTATTTCCTTTCCATGTAATGCCTTTCCATGCCATGTCATGCCTTTCCTTTCCATACATTGCCTTTCCTTCACTTTCTATTCCATGCCATGCCATTCCATGCCTTGCCTTGACATGTCATTCCTTTTATTTTCTTTCCATGTCATACCTTTCCATGTCATTCCATGCCTTGCCTTGACATGTCATTCATTTTATTTCCTTGTCATGTCATACCTTTCCATGTCATGCCATGCCTTGTCTTTCCTTGCCATGCCTTTCCTTTACTTGACATTCCTTGCCTTTCCTTGCCATGCATTTCCTTCACTTTCCACGCCATGCCATGCCCTTACATGCCATGCCTTTCCTTTCCATGCCATGAATTCCCATGCCTTTCCATGCCTTTCCTTGCCTTTCCTTTCCATTCCATGCATTTCCTTGCCTTTTCCAATCAATTCCTTTCCTTTCCTTCACCTTCCATGCCATGTCATGTCATTCCTTTCCTTGTGATTCCATGCCTTGCATTTCCTTGCCATGTCATGCCTTTCCTTACCTTCACTTGACATGCCATGCATTTCCTTACCTTGAAATGTCATTCCATGCCTTTCCATGCCATGCATTGACTTTCCTTTCCATTCCTTTCCTTTCCTTTCCAGGTCATGCCTTTCCTTAGCATGCCATGCCATTCCTTTCCTTGCCAAGCCATGGCATGGAAAGGAAAGGAATGTCTTGGAGAGGCAAGGCATGGCATGGCATGGGATGAAAAGAAAAGGAATGGCATGACATGGCATGGAAAGTGAAGGAAAGGAAATTCATGGCATGGGAAGGTAAGGAATGGGAAGGAAAGAAATGGTACTGCATGGCAAGCAAAGGGATGGAAAGGAAAGTCATGTCATGTCATGAAAAGGCATGGAAAGGCATGGCGTGGAAAGGAAAGGCAAGGCATGGCATGCCATGGAAAGGAAAGATAAGGCATGACATGGCATCGAATGGCATGGCAAGGAAAGGCTAGGCATGGCAAGGAAAGGCAAGGAATGACATGGAAAGGAATGGCATGGAATGGCAAGGAAAGGAAAAACATGGCATGGTATGGCATGTCATGGCATAGCAAGGCAATGAAAGACAAGGAATGAAATAGCATGGCATGGAAATTGAATGCAAGGAAGGGCATGGAATGGGAAGGCAAGGCATTCAGAAAGGGTAGCAAGGAAAGATTCAAGGCATTCAAAGAGATGTAGTTGTTAGAGAAATTTCATCCATGTAGCTGAAAAAGAGTTTTAAAAAGGGATGTCAAATTTTTGCAGCCCACATGGAAGAGGAAGCTAGTGATAAAGTGGAAAGTATTGAAGAACATATGGTATTAAAATATTTTGGGGATGTTTTTGAGGAAATCCCAGGATTGACACCAAAGAGAGACATCTATTTATCTATTGATTTAGTGCTAGGTGATGCCCCAGTGTCCAAGACACCTTACAGAATGAGAACACTAGAACTAAAAGAGTTGAAGATGTTTGTTAGGTACTAGATCTATTATAATATCATAAGCATAAATATTGCAGTGAATAATGGTATATCAACAACAAAAATAGAAATACTGCAGATAATAACATTGGAACAACAAAAAAGATGGATCCACAACACCAAGATAATACCTTTATTTATAGGAAACAATGTTCGCATTCCTCTTTGAGGGGGAAACCTCTAGAAGAGGAGAGATCTATTACAATAATTCTCTAGAAAAACTCCTCTCATACATTATACTCCTATTTATACTAATTATATCTTCTAAAGAACATTCTAGAGGAAGATATTTCTAGAAGTAGAGGCTTCTATTAGGTATTCTTACATTGACTTGTTTATATTTATTCAATAGGCCTTATTAACTAGTATTGTCCTTTATTACATGTAAAATATATTATTCTACCTATGTGAGAGGATAGGGGGTTAGGTACCTAACATGCCCTCCCCCTTGAAGAACAATCTTGTCCTCAAGGATTGAAATGAGGAAATTCTTGAAGAATAGTGGCCATCACCTAGGTGGCATTTTCCAGATTTGTATTTTTCCACTGCACTAATAGTTCCTTGATGGTGCACTGATGGAGACAATGCTCATGTTAGTCCAATAATACCTGTGGCTGAAACCAAATGGAACCTTCAACATCCAACTCAGGAAGAGTGGTTTGAGTTTCGCACTTAGTTCAAATAACCTTCTTTAAGAACGAGACATGGAAAATATGATGGATCTTTGAATGACAGGGAAGAGCTAATTGATATACCACCGGTCCCATGCGCTTGATAATTGTATAAGGACCATAAAATTTGGGAGCAAGCTTATGATAGTGTTCATCTTTTAGTGAAGTCTACTTTTAAGGTTGTAGACGAATAAACACCTGGTCCTCTTCAACAAATTGGAATTTTGAATGTCCTTGATATGCTTGTTATTTCATATGATTTTGAGCCATGACCAAATTTTATTTGAGAGAATAGAGAATGGTTGCATGGACTGTAATATTTTTTTCAACCTCCTGACCATTTGATACCCTAGCATGTAGGAAAGAAACGACAGGGAATTTTTTCAATAGATTTATTTGAAAGGAGTCATGCGAGTAACGGTATGGTAAGATGTTTTATACCACCATTAAGCTAGGGGTAAACACTGAGCCCATTGATTTTTCCGGTCATATGAAAAACACCACAAATATGTTTCCAAACACTTGTTGAAAATTTCAGTTTGGCCATCAGTATAGGGGTGATAAGTATTGAGATGTAATTGTGTGCCTTAGAGGATGAATAGTTATTTCCAAAAATTGTTGGTGAAAGTGGGATGTCTATCAAATACAATAGAATGAGGCATGCCATGAAGATTGAAAATATGATCCATGAAAATCTGAGCCACTGTGGATGTTGTGAATGGATGTTGAAGAGAAAAAAAACACGATAAACTACCACTATCATGACTAACTTATTTCCTTATTTAGGTAATCCCACAATGAAATCCATAGAATGTCCCTCCAAATAGATGGTGGAATTGGAAGTGGTTTTAGTTTGCTAAAAGATTTGATAGTTTCTTTCTCTTTTTTTTTTCTGACAGACATCACATTCAACTACAAAGGTATGGATTCCCTATTTCATACCATCCCCCCAAAAAAGAATGTATAACTCGTTCATATGTTTTGTTAAACCCAGAATGCCCAATTGTGGATGAAGCATGAAGCTCAGAAAGCACCATGGATTTAAGTTGTGACTCGTGGATTAAATAAAGATGGCCCTTGTAGAATAGCTCTTCATTGTGCTAAGAGTACACTGGAGAAACTGGAGAATTGTCTTGAAATTGTTGGATTAGGAGAGAAGTGTTGGGGTCTTGTAGTCATTCCTCGTAAACAACTTGGAGCCAATCTGGTACAATCAAGGAGAGGGAAAAAAGGGATCCTTCTTCTTTGTAATTTCGGGACAGAGTGTCAACCACTACATTTTATTTTCCCTTCTTATAAATGGTCTCATAATCATAGCCAAATAGCTTGGTCACCCATTTTTGTTTCTCCTAGGATGAAATTGTTTGTTCTACGAAAGACTTGAGGCTCTAATGGTCTGTTTTAATTTGGAAGTGTTTCCCCAATAGATAAGGATGTGCATGATCCACAACATGCAAAAGAGACAACATTTCCTTTTCATATATTGATTGTTCGAGATGTCGCTCCAACAGTTGTTTACTAGTGAAGGAAAAATGCCCCCTCTCTTGCATGCGTACTGCTCCAATTCCTTTCTTGGAGGCATCACATTCCAGAAAAAAAGTCTTTGTGAAGTCAGGAAGGGTCAAGATAGGATTTGTGCACATGGATTATTTCAATGCTTGGAATGATTGATCAATTGTCGAAGTCCAATTGAAAGAATTCTTTTTAAGGAGAGAAGTAAGAGCTGCTACAATTTTTCCATAATTCTTAACAAACTTGCGATAATATCCTATTAAACCCAGAAAGCCACGCAAGATCTTCAAAATTTTGTGGCACGACCAATCCTGAATAGCTTCAATTTTCTTAGGATCCACCCTTAGACCATCCTCATTGATAATATGACTCAAGTACTCCACTTCTGAAGCTCCAAAGGTGCATTTATATTTCTTGATAAAATGTTGGTGTTGAGAGAGTAGACTGAGAACTTCATCTACATGGGTAAAATGTTATTTCCAGGTTTTACGATAGATGAGAATATCATCAAAGAAAACTAGGACAAAATGATGGAGAAAATAACGAAAAACATGGTTCATGATACTTTGGAAAGTGGAGGGAGAATTACACAGGCCAAAGGGAATGACCAAGAACCCATAGTGAACCTCATGAGTTTGAAAATCATTCTTAGGAATGTGTTCCTCTTGCATATGTATCTGGTGGTAGCCAAAACGGAGATCAAGTTTAGTAAAGTACTGAGTACCACTTAATTCATCCAAGAGATCATCAATGACAAGAATGGGAAATTTGTATTTTATGGTGAGTTTATTGAGGGTGTGAATGTCTGGACACATGTGCCAAGTAACTTATTTATTGAGTACCATGACCACAAGAGAAGAATAGGGGCTGGTACCTAGGGCAGATAACTCATGCAACTATCAATTATTGAACCAATTTCTTAATTTCATTATTTTTGGCAAAGAGATGATGAGAAGTGCGAACATTAGGATGAATATTGTTGGGGATGAGAGGAATGGAGTGATCATGAACACCACACGAAGGAGGAAGTACCTATGGGGTGGAAAAATATCTTGGTGTTTGGATATGATACATTGGAGGTTAGGATGCACCGAAGGTGTCTCAATTTCTTGAATAGAATGAAGTTGGGAAATAATCCAAAATGACCTTTTTTGAGGATCATTTCCATTCGATGGGAACTGGTGATCTCATCTTAACCTACGATGATTCCTTGGAACTTATAGTGTTGTCTCACCTATTGGAATTTCATGGTTAATTCCTTAAAATCCAAGAGGATGGGACCAAGAGTACGTAACCACTTTGTACCAAGCACAATATTACAACCACCCATGTCAATATCAAACATATGGGATTTGAGGTTGTACTACCCAATTTTGAGATGCCCATTTTCACAACGCCCCCCATATTTTATGGAACCTACATTCACAATCATGATTTGAAAGTTGTTGACTGCATGAATATATCAATGGGTTTCTTGGGAAATACGACGATGAATAGAATTATGATTGTTGCCACTATCAATTAAGATGATGACCTTTCGATTCTTAATGTATCCAATGATATTGAGGGTTTGGGGAGCATAGAAGACAACGAGAGAATTCAATGAAATGATCGATTCTAATTAAGGTGGGTCAGGGGTTGGAGTAATATTAATTGGATCACGTAATTCTGGCACATGAGGGATATTGATATCTTCTTCAAAAACATCCTCAGAGATGGCCATAAATAACTTTTTTTCCTTACATTTGTTCCTTGGAAAATGTTTTTCATCACAATTATAACAAAGGCCCTTGAGTTGGCGTTCTTCCATTTCAACCCGAGTTAATTTCTAGATCTAGAGGGGAGTGAGAGGAGGGCCAGGGTTGGTAGGTTAAGTGTGAGGAATAAAGGAAGTTTTACAGGTCTGAGCAAAGATTGGGATTCCTTAGCACATTGAGTAGCTTCCAACCAAGTTTGAGGATGAGCCATGAAGACCTGGGATCGAATTTCATATTTGAGGCCACTGATAAAAAATTCTGGGAAGAAGGCATCAAACATGTCTTCTGTTATGAAAGTCAAGTGTTTAAAGTAATATATAAAGTTTTCCACTATGCCATATTTCTTCAACTTGGTCAAATGACCGAGATAATGGGTGTCAGTGTCAAAGCATTCATATAGATCTTCCATAAAATTTGTCCAAGCAACATACCCTTGGTGTGCCTTTCTATTCCATTTCCACCATTATGAACATTCAATATCCAAATAAAGGACACCATAATGAAGTTTGGCTAGATCATCATTAATGACATCAAAGGAGAAACAATGTTCCATTTGAGTGACCCAACCCGTTGGATCTAATCGATCAAATTTGTTTACTTTAACTCATGAGAGATGGGGGTCAAAAGGGAGGGAGTTGGAATGAATTCCATATTATGGGAACAGTTCTCACCTTCAGAGTGGGAAGGTTGTTCAAGGGAGAGAGAGCCATGGGACTGTTTCAACCACTAGGTGAGGGAGGCCAATTCACCCTTAACATCAGCCAAGTCACCTAACACTTTGGCCTCAAAGGTTTCCAACTAGGTATTGTTGGAAGCAATTTCATAGGTTATTCTTTGGATGTCTACCTTGTTCTGTTTGGATTCATATTGCAAGTGAAGGAATTCTTGGTTGCAAGTGTTGGCCATGGGTGAATGAGGGGTGCATAGGAGGGAAGTGCGTCTATGGAAAAAAATAGTGAAAATGATATATATGAGTGTGTTCAGTGTAAAAAGAGGAATGGAATGAGATAGGTGTCAAGTAAGGGTGCTGGGAAGGGGTTGGGTTCACATGAAAAAAAAATGTTGGAAATTATAGGTACCATTGTGATTAGGGACAAGAGAAGAATCTAATGGGATAAGTATCAAATAATGGGGTGGGCAGGACCTAGACTTTTTTTTTTTAATCCTACAGAGTTATACTTTGATTTGAATAATACAACAGTGTCAAAACGCCAGAAATTACTAATAGGAAAAAAGCAGTCTCTAAAGGCCCCAATGTTGAAAAAGAGAAATCTTGTCAGTTCCCTTTTTTTTTTGTTTTTTTCCCAGGGTTAGGGTTTTTCAGGGTTTCTACAGAAAAGGGTTTTCCATGTGCTATAACTCTCTGATATACATGCGGGGTTGAACATTAGTACTAGGACCAATATCTCAGGGCACCAACTAATGATTCTAGGTTGTACCCTTAGTTGTACTACCTGATTACCCAGGTACTAGAGAGTATATTCCCGTGTTTTGTTCTCAGAGGCACTATAGTAGTCAACTGACCAATAAATTTATCTACAGAGGGATTTTGGATATCTAGGACAATCTGTATATAGGTGATGTTTGAAGCGCTACCACTCGAAAGGGTGCTAACTAGGGTTACAAGACTGGCCAACAATGTGTGCTTAAGTACCACTTGTAGTTCTTGTATGTATGCTTCCCCTACCATGGATTTATGCCTTGAACGACATATCTCTGTAGCTTAAAGACACCAGAATATGTCTATACCCTGAAAACATTTGTACCCACTATTATTTCCAAGGAAGGTGCTCTAATACCACTTGTTAGGTACCATATATATTTTAATAGCATAAGAATAAATATTCTAGTGAATAACAATGAATAAAGAACAAAAANTGGCCAACAATGTGTGCTTAAGTACCACTTGTAGTTCTTGTATGTATGCTTCCCCTACCATGGATTTATGCCTTGAACGACATATCTTTGTAGCTTAAAGACACCAGAATATGTCTATACCCTGAAAACATTTGTACCCACTATTATTTCCAAGGAAGGTGCTCTAATACCACTTGTTAGGTACCATATATATTTTAATAGCATAAGAATAAATATTCTAGTGAATAACAATGAATAAAGAACAAAAAATAGAAATACTACAGAGAATAACAGTGGAACAAAAAAACAGATGGATCCACAACACCAGAATAATACCTTTATTGTTAGGAAACAATTTTCACTTGCCTCTTCGAGGGGGAAACCTCCAACAGAGAAAATCTATACTACAATAATTCTCCAGAAACACTCCTCGCATACCTTCTACTCTTATTTATACTAATTCTATCTTCTAAAGAATATTCTAGAGGAAGATATTTCTAGAAGTGAAATCTTCTATTAGGTCTTATTACATTGACTTTTTCATATTTATTAAATAGGCCTTATTAACTAGTATCGATCTTTATTACATGGAAAATATATTATTCTACCTATGTGAGAGGTTAGGGGGTTAGGTCTCTAACAATGAATCTAGAGGATATTTTGAAGAAGGGGTATATATGCCCAAGTGTATCCCATTGGGGAGCCCCATTTATTTTTGTGAAGAAAAAATATGGAACTTTAAGGCTGTGTATTCATTTCATACAATTGAATAAGGTCATTAAAAAGAAAAAATATCCTTTGCCAAGCATTGATGATTTATTTGATCAGTTGAAAGGTGCTAGGATATTTTCTAGGATTGACTTGAGATAAAGATATCATCAAGTGAGGACAAAAGAATAAGATATCAGTAAAAAATGATTAGACCAAGGTATGGGGATTATGAATTCACAGTAGTGCCATTTGGACTATCTAATGCCCCAGTTGTTTTTATGTGTCTAATGAATGGGGTGTTTACGGAGTATCTGGACAAGTTTGTAATTGTTTTCTTAGATGATATTCTTATCTACTCTAAGTATGAAGAGGAGTATAAGGAGAATCTAAGAATGGTGCTAAAGGTTTTGAGGGAGCATAAATTGTATGCCAAGCTAAGTAAGTGCATCTTTTATCAAAATAAGATCTACTACTTGGGGAATATTATTTCAACATATGGGATAACATTTGATCCTGAGAAAAAAGAGGCCAATAAAGGGTGGCCAGTGCCAAGAAATATGAGGGAGGTGAGATCATTTATGGGTCTTGTGGGTTATTACCGAATATTCATGGATCTGAATTTCCTCTCTTGGGGAAAGAGAGGAAATTTGTATGGGTAGTAACAACCAATTTTGGACATGAAGTTTTTACATGAACATAAGGATAAAATAGGGAAGATGAGCTTGGGATATGGAACAAAAAGGGTAGGCAAATTCTAGAAAATTATAGAGCACATTGGAGCATAATTGGATTTGGATATTTAAGAGACAAATTTTTCAGGCCTGAAGAGAACTCCTGGGTGATCTAGGTGGATATTGGTGGCCACCCACCTATTTCAACTAGCTCCTCTTGTCAGTTGTTAGTTCAACACGTTCTTTAGTAATTATTTTTAATTGTGGGTTCTAAACATTCAGGGCTGTTTAAATCCCTACACAACTTCCAGGTGGAAATTGGTGGCCTCTCACCTAATCCAACTGACTTATTTTGGAAATTTTCATGTCAATACATCTTTTTGTACTTCCAGGGCTGTTTTGGGGCCCTAAACAATGAGTTTTTTGCTTGCCATAGTCAAACTGTAGACAAAGTCATATTTTGATGACATAATTTGTATTTATCAAAAATACCTTTCCAATGGGCTATCACGCACCTAAAACATAGGACGTATGCAAAATTTAGGACCATGGGAAGTTGAGGTACCAACTTACCCATCAAGGCCCACATAAATTTTGTCGTTTCATCTCCTAGGGTTAGGTTTTTGGATGTCTAGGGTTTTGGAATGCATGAGTAATTTTAAAAATGCCTCTAGAGCCTCATTGTAATCATTCTTCTCAGATGTATGTGTGTATAAGCCACATCTCTTCTCAAAGATAGATACCACCATTCGAGCAAGTTGTTTTCAGTTCTGCAGTTTTACAGTTTCAACCTATTTTATTTATCCAATAGAAGTTATTGTTCACTGGATATATATTTTTTTTCTCTGTATCTCTGTGTTATTATTACTTTGGGTAGACAATTGTATAGAATACCATAGGTATTCCCTCCTACCACTATTTATTTAATCTCAGATAAGCAATGTAGTAAGGTCATTTCACAAGCCAGGAAGTTTGTCTTCTTTGTGATCCATGTTCGTAGTAAGTAGAAGGTCCCCACCACATTTGTGACCTCTACACAGAGCCTCTATTTACATCAGAGGAAAGTGGATGGGATCATGGAAGATTACAAATACATCTTATCCTCACCCACCGGTGTACCGACACACTGCCAAGTCAATCACCCAATTGATCTAACCCCTGGTGCACCGCTGCCGAATGGACCAATCTATCATCACTCATTGATGGAAAATAATGAAATCAAGTGCCAAATCCAAGAGATGCTTCAAAAGGGGCACATACGACCCAGATCCTCCCCTTGTGAAAGCCTGATTGTGTTGGTGCAGAAGAAAGAGGGGACCTCGCGACTTTGCATTGATTACGGAGCATTAAACAAAATCACAGGTTAGAACCGATACCCAGTTCCCCGAATTGATGACCTTCTTGACCAACTTAAGAAGGAAAAGTTCTTCAACAAGATTGACCTAAAGTCTGGCTACCACCAAGTTCCCATCGAACCAACTGATGTATGGAAGACAACTTTCAAATCTAAAGAAGGTCTCTTAGAATGGTTGGTCATACCTTTTGGATTAACAAATGCACCAAAAAATTTCATGACATTGATGGATGATGTATTGAGGCCCTTCAACAACTCTTTTGTGGTGGTATATATGGATGAGATCCTCATCTTGAACATAACTTGGGAGGAGCACATGCAGCATATTCAATAGGTTTTGGGCACTCTACGGTAGCACAATCTATATGCCAACTTGGAAAAATGCTCCTTTGGCATGAAAATGGTCCAATACTTGGGATACATTGTTGATCAGTATGGGGTACATGTGGATCTAGATAATATCCAATTCATTTGTGACTAGTCATCCCTGACCACACTAACCGAGTTTCAGAGCTTCTTGGGACTTTCCAACTTCTACTGAAGTTTCATGTTTGGATTCTCCCATATTGTATGGTCCCTCAACAAAGTAACCAAGGG
This sequence comes from Picea mariana, assembly GCA_032191745.1. Taxonomy (NCBI): domain Eukaryota; kingdom Viridiplantae; phylum Streptophyta; class Pinopsida; order Pinales; family Pinaceae; genus Picea; species Picea mariana. Next base: position 191,892 of record JASDQU010013461.1, on the reverse strand, counting down.
CGGTGGCAAGGAAAATTTTACATGGGGGAGGGAACAAAAACAAGCATTTGATGACCTAAAGAATCACTTTTTCTCAACTCCATTACTCTCCTTACCTGATCTACAAAAATCGTTCGAGATTGATATTGATGCCTCTGACTATGTTGTAGGTGAATTTCTCACTCAACATGGTCATCCACTAGCATACCATAGTGAGACACTCTCATATATTGTTCGAAAATACCCCACCTATGACAAAGAAATGTATTCCATTCTAAAAGCCTGTCATCAATGGAAACATTACATTATGGCAAAGCAGAAAATCATCCACACTGATCACAAGCTTATGTAGTTCATACAAACACTGGGGAAGTTGAAGAATAACCACCCTCAAAAGTGGTCCACATACCTACAAAAATTCCATATCAAAATCAAGTATAAAATAGGGAACACAAATCGTTTCGTTGACTGCCTCAGTTTCCCTCCCGTTGTTGCACTCATCATAGTGCTCCATTCCTGTGGGAATGAGGCATATGAGTGGCCCCAACTTTATTAGTGTGACCCTGACTTTGTCACCACCTATGATCTCTTGGGTACAGGAGTGAATGTCACCAATTTTCACATCCACGATGGACTGTTATGCCATCTGGGCCACCTCTGTGTTCCCACAAGATAGTGTGAAAAGATGATTTGGGAGGCTCACTACAGTCTGATGGTAGGACATTTTGGCATGGAGAAAACTGTGGTCATTCTACAAAAACATTTTTATTGGCCAAAACTTCGACAAGACGTCAAAAAGTATAACAGATATTACACTGCTTGTGCCATTTCCAAGCCATCCATCAAGAAGAAAGTATTATACACCCCTCTTCCTACTCCTGATAGGCCTTAGGAATCCATCTCTATGGATTACATGTTTGGCCTTCTATCCACCAAGCATGACAATGATTGTGTATTTTTGGTGGTTGATCGGTTTTCCAAGATGGCCATTATCACAACCTACAATAACAACATCACAACAATAGGTACTTCCAAGCTCTTCTTCGAATGGGTGTGGGTCCATTTTGGGATACCAAATACCATCATATTAGATCAAGAAAACAAGTTCCTCAACACATTTTGGTCAAGTCTCTAGTCACTGTTGGACACCAAGCTCACTAAATCCACTACTTTCCACCCTCAAACCAATGGCCAGATAGAGGTTGTCAATCGAATGATTGTGCACATCTTGCACATGTACAACTCTAATAATCCACTTACATGGGATGAGAGTATTCCCTATTTTCAACATAGCTACAACAGTCCCATTGATGTTGCACTAGTCCATTTTAGGTGGGGCTGGGATTCCAACCCTTGGGTCCAATTGATGTTTCACTATCACTTGAAACCACATAAGAAGAATCTTCCCATGTTCAGTCTGAGGCCAACAAAGCCACTAGATTCATTAAGAATATTCAACACATCCTCCAATAGGTCCATGATATTTTGAAGAAAGCCAATGCTAGTTACATGCAACATCATGATCAACACCGAGTACCGCACCAATTTCAGGTGGGAGATAAGGTCTGGTTACATTTGTAGAAAGCGAACCTTATAGGACCCCATCAAAATCTCCACCCACTTTGCTATGGGCCTTACACTATCACCAAGGATGTGGGTATGAATGATTTTGAGCTCAACACTCCACCCTTCCTTGGCTTGCACCCAATGTTCAATGTGGACCTCCTTCGACCATATTTTCCACCATTATTGGACATCTCAAATATCACAAAAAAATTGACACCAACAGAGCTCAACCTTGACTGCATGGAACAGGAATCCACTGATCAAATAGTGGACACACATGTCAAGGGAACTCACCAGCAGAGGTTCCAGCTTTATCGGGTTTTTAAGGCAAGGAAACTCCTACACCAAGACAAGTGGCTCACCTGGGGAAAAATTCAACAAAAATTTCCTTACCTAATGGGGGAACTCAATGCAATGGAAAACATTTCTTCCTAAGGGGGGAGGACTTATCCAGGTGGATATTGGTGGTCGCCCACCTATTCCAACTAGCTCCTCTTGACAGTTGTTAGTTCAAAACATTCTTTTGTAATTATTTTGTAATTGTGGGTTCTACACTTTCTGGGTTGTATGAAGCCCTACACATCTTGCAGGTGAATATTGGTGGCTACCCACCTAATCCAATTGCCTTATTTTGGAATTTTTCATGTTAGTACAACTTTATGTACTTCCAGGTCTATTTTGGGGCCCTAAACAGTGTGTTTTTGGCTTGTCATATTCAAACTGTAGACGAAGTCAGAGTTTGGAAACATAATTTGTAGTTATCAAAAATATCTTTCCAACAGGATATCACACACCTAAAATGGAGGTTGTATGCAAAATTTATGACCCTGGGAAGTTGAGGTATTAACTTACCCATTGGGGCCCACATAACTTTTGGTGTTCATCTCCTAAGGTTAGGTTTTTGGATGTATAGGGTTTTGGAATTCATGAGTAATGTTACAAATGCCTCTACAGCCTCATTGTAATCATTTTGATAAGACAGATGCGCATAACAACCATCTCTCTTCTCATAGATATCTGCCACCATTTGAGCAAGTTGTTTTTAGTTCTATAGTTTTACAGTTTCAACCTATCTTATTTATTCTATAGAAGTTATTGTTCACTGGATATATTTTTATTCTCCATATCTCTATATTATTGTATTCAATATGTTATTCCTTTTGTTCTTCTTATAAATCTGTATCACTGGGTGAGTTGCACTATATCATCAAGTTTTTGTTGTTGGTTTCTTGGTAGTTTTTCCTAGCAGTGAGTTCCCATCTAAGTTATTCCTAGGTACCTATGCGATAGAGACCCTGATAAATGAATGGGACTCCCGATGGACTAATATAAATGAAGGGGTGAATTCATTGGGTTGGGAAGGTCAAGAGGAAAAGAGCTGGAGCGAATTCAGGATAGATGTAGGGGAAAATCAGTGGGTTGTGTGATATTGTGATATGACAGACTATGAGAGGCACCCTTATTTTGTGGACTCCTAGCCCTATCTTTTGGGTGAATTTCTATTGATATTTGGAACAACACAACTATGGTTGGGTGGAATGTCCTTCCCAAATAGTTGGTCCCACAAATTCTCTTTTAAAGATAAGTGCTTATCCATTTTGTCGAGTTATTCCATGAATGTAATTGTTGTGCTTTTACTTCGTAAATGACAATGGTTTTATATTTTTTTATAGATGTTTTATCAGTTGCATAAATTCTTGTTTATAATGATGTAGTTGCATATAATTATGGGTATCATTATTTGGTTGAAAAATGTGTTTAAATCACAGATGGTAAGCTATAAGAATTTTTTAACAAAAGTAAATTTCATTTTATGTGTTTTCCTGCGTAGTAATGTTCCTTGGTTAAGTTGGCAGACATTACATGTGTTATTTTATTTACTATTATCTATTTTTTTCATTTAATATATTTCATGTATAAGCAAAAAATCAGTAACTAAAGATTCTAGAATCTAAAGGAATTTAACCTTCATTGTGTACATTTCAGTTTATTTATCATATATGTTGTGATGAACTATTCTAGTGGAATATATGTCACAGCTTATAGATCATATTGGTATCATAGCAAGTTTTATTGGGGTATTTGTGGAAAGTTGCAGGGATCCAGAAATCGGTTTAAGAATAAATTTATTGAACCCTATCCATGGCTATCAAGTCTGTTCATAAAAACCCCTGAGATATGGTAGAGGAGAGATTTTTGAGACTAGAGGAAAAATTCGTTGACATATCTCCCAATATGTCCCTCCTCATTTAAAATCTAGCAATAAATCTCAAACCATTCAGAGAAGTTGAAGGCTCTAACTCATAGATTGGATTGGATAGGAAATTAGTAGACAACAAAGACACAAAAAAGGAGTCATAGAAATAACTTGAGAAAGACTAGTTGATCTTTAGTGCCATAAACCCTTCACAATCCCTATTCAATATGGAAGTGAATGTGGACATGAAACCATACCATGGTTATATCGATCCATTAAAACCGAATCATTGGTTGCAACAACTAGAAGTTTATTTTAACATTCACGATATAGATGAAGAATAAAAGATATAATTTTTAAAACTAAACTTAGAGGGCCATCCTTTAACTTGGTTGGGAAGTCACATAGAGACACTTAGGTTGGAGGGTGACCCACCAATAACTAAGTGGTATAATTTCAATACCCTCATTAAGTCCCAGTTCTATCCTATAGGGTATGTAGAAGACGAATGGATCTAGTGGCACTACTTTAGTTAGAATCAAAGGAAAAGTGTATAGGAGTAAACCACTGAGTTCAAAAACATGACCAGTATTTTGGGTATCTCTCCCAAGAACATAGATGTACTCCTCAAGTATATGGGGAATCTGCATAGCCATCTATGAAAGTAAGTGATTATTTTTCAATCCAAGGATAGTGGACAAGGCATGTGTATAGGCACAATATCTAGAAAACATAGGCCACAATAAAGGGAAGCCAAACAATTCCAAGCGGAAAGAGCACCAAGAAGCTTCCAAGGAGGGGAAGAAGAAGTGGAAAGGGGGAAAGGATAAGAAGATAAAAAATAGTACACATTAGTGCAAGGACCTGAAAAATCATTGAAACCATTGCAATATTGATGGCCACATTGAGGAAAAGTGTTGGAAACTACATCTAGAGTTGAACATGAAGAACCACAAGAAGGAAGAAAAAAACAATATTCTATCCATATATTTGAACAATCAAGTTGAAAGTAGCTAAGATGTGGTTGAGAAGATTTTATGCACATCAATGCAGAATGATGTGAATATGAGTATACTTCATCATCGAGAAGAGAAGGAGATTACCAATCTCTTCCACATCAATATTTAGTTCAAGAAGAACAAGATAGATGCTTTGTTTGACTATGGCTCATATGCTAATATCATAACAATGGATCTAATCAGAAAGATTGGATTGGAGGTTCACAATCATTCTATCCCATATCCACTGGGATGGATAAACAAGGATGCATATATCAAGGTAATGAAATAGTGTAAGATTAAATTTTCTATAAGTGTTGATTTATTGATGAAGTGGAATTGGATGTAGTACCCCTTGATGTATGTGGATTAGTGTTTGGAAGACCCTACATGTATATGAGAGATGGAATCGTCATGGAGAGAGACAAGAAATACTAACTAATAGAGGATGGGAAGCCCTGCATCATCAATGCACATAAAGGAAAGTCAAAGATCTCACTAGTAAGTGATAACCAAGTCAAGAAGTTGATTAGTTCCATTAAGAAATATGTTTTACTTTTTGTAAGGGAAAATCAATCTAGTGAAGAGTCATTAATAGTAAAGACATACCTGGAACAATGTAATAAGGAGTGTAAAAATGAATTGGAGGAGTTGCTAAAGGAACACATGGGAGTGTTCCAGGTGCCTAAAGGGATATGACCAAGAGGGAAGTGGAGGACGAAATCCAATTATTGCGAGACTCCACTTTGCATAATATTGGCCCATATAGACATTTTGTTCTAGAAGAAAACTAAGTAATGAAGCAGTTGCAAAAATTGTTGGAGCAAGTGTGATTTGACCAAGTATCTCACCTTGTGTGTCACCCATCATAATTGTTCCCAAGAAAGATGGGAATTGGAGAATGTGTATCAATTAGAGATCATTGAAAAATATTACACTAAATAATAGGTACTCTCTTCCCAGGATCAATGATATGTTGGATGAGCTGCAGCGACCAAGTACCTCACCAAGATGGATTTCAAATTAGGATATCACTAGGTACGAGTCAAAGAAGAAGATACCTATAATATTTCTTTCAAGACAATGAAAGGTTTGTATGAGTTGTTGGTTATGTCATTCATTTTATGAAACACACCAGATGCATTTATGAGACTAATGAATGATTTKTATTCCCTTATCTAGGTTCATTTGTTATTTCATATTTGGATGATATATTGGTTTATAGTGCTACCTTCGAGGAGCACATATCACATTTTATGTAGGTGTTAGAGGCCCTGAAGAAGAACCAAATGTTGGACAATCTCAAGAAATGTGAGTTTTCTCAATATTATTTAGTGTATCTAGGGTTTTTTTAATCAATGGAGGCAAGCTCGAGATAAATCCCACAAATATGGAGACCATCGTGAAATGGCCAATTCCTACAAATTTCACATAAGTTAGGAGATTTGTTGGGGAAACATAGTACTTGTGGAACTTCATAGATTAATTTTCAATGGTATCTACACCACTCTATGCAATAGCAGTGGGAAGTAAGAGTTTTCAGTGGGGGAAGAATCAACATGATTCCTTTTATGAGATACAAAGAAAGGTCAGTGAAACATCGGTGCTTGCACTACCAAACTTGTAGAATCTCTTCGAAGTGGAGACAAATGCAAGTGGGTATATCATGGGAGAAATATTGATGTAGGGAGAAAAACATGTTTTCTATTATTCTGAAGTATTTCATGGAGCAGTCCTCAACTAACCTAGCTATGAAAAGGAGATATATATAGTGAAAGAACTATTTCATGGGCAAGACCATCATCCACACAGATCACCAACCACTCCAGTATTTACAATCCTATAATAAGTTATAATAAATGAGGAACAACAAATGGATGGGGTTCTTAAAACAATTTCATCTAGTCAGAAAGTATAAGAAGGGAAACACAAAAAAGTTGGAAGACATTCTTTCAAGTCCAACTACATCAAATATTACATCTTTGGGAACTTTGATGCACAT
>JASDQU010013461.1:86075-96861 GCA_032191745.1 Picea mariana | reverse complement strand
AACGAAAGGTCTGAACAGTGAGAAATTGGGTGAATGAGTGCATGAGAGAAAAATGTGTGAATGAATGAAGAAACTAGAAGAAGAACAAGAATGAGAACAAGAGTTAGAACCCCCACCCCAGACCAAAGATGGGTTTATGTAATTCTTGGAATCAAGGAACCACTTGGCCTTCCTCCCAAGAATCTCATGTAACTATTATTCTCCATTAACCAAAATGGGTAAATAAAATACAAAATAATTACTTAGCCCCTTAAGAACCCTCTTGTGGAATCATAGCCCCCTATCTCTTTTGTTATTTTCTGTCTTGCAGCCAACGATGTATTTATTATTAATAATTATCAAAACATTACATTTCCTAGGCACACTAGCCTATTTCAATTGTTTAGGCACTCTATCCTTTCATAACGTAACAAAATACACTATTTAATACAGGGCTTAAAACCTAGGGTGTTACATTCCCTCCCCTTATTTTGGCACCGTCCTCAGTGCATATACAAAACAGAGAACAAAATCTAAAAATTTATTCAAAACATTGTAGGTACTCCGTCTTCATGGCATCTTCATGCTCCTAGGTAGCATCTTCAAGACCGTATCGGGTCCACTGGACTTTTAACAGCTCCGTAACTCGATTCTGGACCATTTTGACTTTTATGTCCAATATTCATGTTGGTTGGACCTAAAAGTCTCCCTCTGTCTCTACTTGAATCAGATGCCAATAAATAACATGGTTAGGATCATGTACATATTTTTTTAGAAAAGAGACATGAAATACATTATGCACATTCATGGAAGTAGACAATGCAAGCATGTATGCAATTGGCCCAATTGGCCCTATTATGTCCAATATCTCAAATGGACCACATAATCTGGCTGCCATCTTTGTGCAACTACCCAAATTCAAAGATCTCTTCTTGGGATTCACTTTTAAAATCACATGCTCCCCCACTTTAAATTATCTAGTTGTCCTGTTCTTATCTGCATAAAATTTATGTCTATCTTGTGTTGCCTTTAAATTCTGCTTAATCTTAACCATATGGTCTTCCATATCCTTGATCAATTCTATCCCAAGTACCACTATGTCTTCTGGGTTGTCCCAACTCACTGGAGTATTGCATTTCCTACCATAAAAAGCTTCAAATGGGCTCATTTTCAATGAAGCTTGATACCCATTATTATAGGAAAACTCAACCAAGTGCAAGTAATCTTCCCACTTGGATGGCTTATCCATCACATACATTCTCAATATGTCTTAAATTGTTTGGTTGACTCTCTTTGTATTCCCATCTGAATGTGGATGGTATGATGTGCTAAAGTTCAGATTTGCACCAAATCCTTTAAATAATCCCCTCCAGAAATTTGAAGTAAACTTTGTGTCTCTGTTCGAGACAATTGTCCTAGGTATCCCATGCAACCTACCAATCTCTTTCATGTAAATTTATGCAATATTAGTTGTTGTATGAGTTGTTTTTATAGGAACAAAATGAGAAACCTTTGTTAATTTATCAACCAATACCATGATCGAATCATGTTGTCCTGTTGTCCTAGGAAATGTTTTTATAAATTTAATGGTTACCACTTCCCATTTATTTTCTAGAATTGGTAAGGGTTGTAGAAAACCCGTTGGGTGCCTATGCTCATCCTTCACTCTCTGACATTCCATAAATCTAGAGTTGTAATCAAAAACATCCTTTTTCATTCTCGGCCAAAAGAATTGGCTTCTTACTGTTGTAATTGTTTTCTGGTAACTGAGATGTCCATCATATGGAACATTATGCATTTATTTTAATACCAAATTCCCGAGTTCTCTGGAACTAGGAACATAAACTCTATTTTTATGCATAAGTAATCTATCTTCCTTCATCTCATACTCTTTCATTTTCTGTTGTACATTTTCTTGTTATAAGATTTCCTTTACCTGTAGGTAATGTTGATCTATAACAACAACCTCTAAAATTTTGTTCTTCAAGTCTAACTGATGCATACTAACAGTTATAGCATGCATGATATGTACTCTTCTACTAAGTGCATCGACAACTTTATTTTCCTTTCCTTTGATATGGTCCATGTCAAAGTCGTATACACTTAAAAATTCCAGCCATATTGTTTTCCTGACATTCAAAGTTGGTTGTTCAAAAAGATATTTAAGACCACAGTGGTATGTTCTTAGTTCAAATCTCTTCCCCATGAGATAATTCCTCCACATATTCAATGTGTGAACAATGGAAGCAAGTTCGAAGTCATGCATGGCATATTTCCTCTCATGTTATTTAAGCTTTATGGACTCATAACCAATGACATTTCCATTTTGAGTGAGGACTCCACTGATTCCTTGCATGCATCTGTACATACCACAAAAATTTCATTTGGGTCAACAATATTTAAAATAGGTGCACTAGTAACTAATTCCTTCAATAGATTAAATTTCTCTTCACAGTGAAATGTCCATTCAAATTTAATTCCCTTCTTTTGCAAAGAAGTGATGGGATGAGAAATCTTAGAGAACCTTGCTATAAATCTTCTATAGTAACCAGCTAACCCCATAAAATATCTGACTTTGGAAACATTCTTGGGTGCTGGCCATCCTCTAATGGATTCAATATACTTTGGGCCTACTATTACACATTTTTATGAAATAATGTTCCCCGAGTAATGGATCTATTCTTGGTAAAAAGAACACTTAATCGGCTTTCTGTACAACTGATGTTCCCTCGACACTTGCAATACCAATCTTAGGTGATGTTCATGCTCTTCCTTTGAATTAGAATAGACAAGTATGTCGTCCAAGAATGCTATGACAAACTTATCCAAGTAATTTATGAATATTCCATTCATTAAGCACATAAATACAATTGGTGCATTGGAAAATCCAAATGGCACCACTACAAATTCATAATTCCCATACCTGGTTCTAAAGGTTGTCTTATGGATGTCTTCTTCTTTTATTCTTATCTGATGGTACCCTGACCTCAAGTCTATCTTTGAAAATATCTTTCCTCCTCTTAGCTAATCAAAGAGGTCAGCAATTCTGGGTAGAGGATACTTTTTCTTTATAGTGGACTTATTCAACTATCGAAAGTCAATACATAGCCTCAAAGTTCCATGTTTCTTTTTGACAAAGAGTACTGGTGCTTTCCAAGGTGAAACACTTGGACGTATGTATTTTTTTTTCAACAATTCTTCCAACTTCATTTGTAATTATTTTAACTCTGGTGTACTCATTCTATAAGGTGTTTTTGATACCAGGGAATCTCCTGGCACTAAATCAATACAGAAATCTATTTCCCTTTTTGGTGGAAACCCTGGTATTTCATGGAATAAATCTTCAAAATCTTATAGTACCAAGAAATCTTCAAGGCTTGGCCCTTTTGTATTTTCTGGCTCCTCCACATGGGATGCATATAATTGACATCCTTTTCTGAAACACCTCTTCAATTGTAAGGATAAAATATCTCTTATAGAGATGGGTATTGGAAAACCTTTCACAGTGCTCTATTTTCCTTCTTCATAAAGACATGTAATTGTCTTATTATGACAATCTAGGAAAACATGATGCTTGTCCAACCAATCCATTCCAGTTAGAATATCATAAGACCCCAATGGTATGATATTTAGATCAACACTAGTATTCACACCATTAAGACTTATGGAGCAACCTCTAACCATATCATGGATTCTCCTTTTGGTTACAGTGTAACTAAAACAAACTTGATTTTCCAAGCTTACTTTTCTCCAAACGTAAACTATCCACTATTTTAGGATCAATGTAACAATGACTTGCTCCTAAATCAATTAAAATAGAAATAGGTTGATTTATGATCTTACTTCCCACCTCGATCATATTGGATTGGTACTCTGCTTGTTGATCATCTAAGGTTGCATAAATCCTTCCCATGTCTTCTACTATTGTAGCCTCTTGGACATTATGCACAGCTTTCACTCTTTCCTTTCTGTGTGGGAAATCCTTGTACATGTGATCTTCTTTGCATCCCCAACATTGGATTGGTGGTCTTCCCCTTTTTCCCAAGGAGTCTTCTTTCTTGGGTTCATCCTTAGCATATTGGTCTTGATGATTCATATTAGGTTCACTTATGTTGAAAGGAGGTTTGAATCCCTTCTTCCACTGATTAGACTTCTCCTTTTACTTATCCTTCTAATATTTTTGCATGGATTCTCTTCCCTGGCCTTGCTCATACAAGTACTTAGCCTTCCTAATGGTCTCATTCAAGGTCTTGGGATCATCATAGTGAATCGTTTCTTTATAAAAGGATGGAATTCCACTCAAAAACCTTTTTATTTTAACCTTCTCACCATTTATGAACCCTACATACTTTAACAACCCCAAGAACTTTTTCTCATACTCTAACATAGTTGCGCTTCCCAGCTTAATTTCAAAGAAATACTTTATTTTCTTGTCCTAGAAGAGTTCTGAGAGGTAATCCTTCTGAAAATACTTCTTGAACTGCTTCCAAGTGATCCTATTCTCATTAATATGCTCAACTTGCTTCAGTTGGTGCCACCACATAGCAACTTTCCCATGTAAATGGTAGGTGGAAATTTTGTCTTATAGGTTTGATGAATAGTTATGGAATCAAAAATATCTCTTGAGTCCAAGAAACCATACCTCAACATCATCTTCCCTTTCTCTTTCACCATCAAAGGATGGTGGCTTAAGCTTCCTCAATTCTCCTTGCAAACTGTCCAATTCATGTCTTCTTATTTGGTGCCTAATAGGAGACACCTCTAGACTACTCATGGAGTCTTCAAATTCTTAAGACCTTCTTACTGAGTAAGGAGTTGAGTGATGGCTATGCATTCTGCTAGCACTTCTTGAAAAACCATCTCTTCCCCAATCATCTATTCTTTCATGATACTTGCCTTCTTCCTCTTGTTTTGAGTCATTCTATGTTTTCGTTTGAAACTGATTTAAGCTCTCCATCACTCAATAATTTATCTGACTTTGTTCTCTTGTCAGTCTCTCATTGTCTGCTTTGTAGCTCTGCACTTCCATTTTCAGGATTTTTACAGTTTCTATCAATGTTTCTTGATCCCCTTTTCCCTTGTGTCTATTGGATTCTGTCTCTGCATTACCAACGCTGATATTCTGACCTTTGGCCTCTTTATCATGGTTGGAAGCTCCTTCTCCTTCTTCCATTTATTGAATATGCATTCTAAAATGATATGTTTAAAGCCCTTAATTATGCAAAATGTGCAAGTGAACATTTTATTAGAATTAAGCATATGATAAAAAAAATTTGCCAGACAATGTTACAGGTCCTTTCAATTCATGAAGAATACATATTAGTTTGCATCATATAACACCTCCATGTTATCTCTTAGCTGATACAGAATTAAATTCTTCATAGGCGCTTCCTTCAAACCACTTCCCCAAGTGACCATGACTTGAAATCACATGCTTAATCCTTAGCGCTTTTCTTTCTTCAAAACAAAAAATTCAGCCACTAGCCCCCTTGTTGTATTTAAAACAACTTTCGGGCACTGACCCTTTTTCCTTCAGCTCTTAATCATGTGTGACCACAGTTATTGCCCTGTGCTTAGATGAAAAGTGTTATCCAGAGCTTCAGGACTTCGGGGCTCCAGAAATTCCGGCTTCAGTGGTTTCACCTTCATCACACTTCATTTTCCATGAATGTTGAACTAGAAAACTTTCGAGAAGACCCTTCTTCAGAGCTTTAGGGCTCTATAACTTCTGAACTTTGGGCTTCAGAGGTTCTGCCTATACCACACATCATTCCCTCCGAACGTCGAACTGGTGAAAATCCTAGAGAGGCTCTTCGGAGTATCATTACTTCGGTGCTCCAGAGCTTTAGACTTCAGAGGCTCTTACAACATCACACCTATATTTCCCAAATGTTGAACTGATGAACTTCTCTGGAGCTTCGTGTTTTGGAGGTTCTTGCAACAACATACTCCCATATCCACGAATGTCGAATCTCTGAACTTCTGGAGTCTCATTAACAACTATGCATCAGGGGGTTATACGTGGAAAAAATATAGAGATGACACATGACCCACTCTACAGGTGACACTTGTCAAGTTATAGTTGGCACAAAAGATCTGTGAAAAGAGAAAAACAATATAACATGTGGCATGTATAAAGTGGGTCCACATCACCCTAGGTGACGTTAACATGCCACGTCACTCTGGTGCCTCAGGACTTCGGGACTCCAAACTTCGAAGGAACTCTCACTAGAACACTTCAAAACTCCCAAACACCAAATTAGCGAATAATCACTAATCTGTGGACATGTGTCCCCAAACACGAACAGTCCATATTTACTCCGGAGTTCGAGACTTCGGGAGATTTTCTTCCTGGCATCTTAAGGACTCGCTTCTCCCGGAGTGTTGAACCTCTAAATTGTCATGAGATCTACGACTCACACTCACTCACGTGCAAATATGACAGATGGGATCTGATCTTCCCCATTGTGCTTCCCTCCTGATCTGTGCTTGATCCAACGGCCCAGATATTCCCTTGGACAAATCCAACGGTCATGTAATCCCCTTAGTTATCTATGGCATAGATTCACTTCATAACTCCGGAGTTTTGAGGATTTTTCCTCTTTTATGACAAAGAACTTAAAACATCCAGAGTGGCAAGGTCTAAAGGACTTCGGTGCTTAACCACCATGCTCCTTTTCCAGATCTGAAGGCTATGAAGGACTCAGACCTTTTCAAACATATCTAATGACACAAGTCAAATATTTGTGGCCCCAAATCAATGACCATTGTGGTTTTCTGAACCACTACACCTCCTAAGCTTTTAAACAGAGCTAAGGTGTGATCTCATCATCTTCTTGACACTCATGGACTCTCTGTAACTTGATATTTTTCCATTTCGGAAACAATTCTCTATGAATGTTTTTCTTCAATTTCCATTTACATGGCCCATCTAGGCTCGGTGTTGAAAACTGGAGCTTTGATACCAATCTGTAACGTACCCAGCCACCTACAGGCCAGGCACGCTAACTTCAAGTCCCCTTCTGGACTAATCTAACCTGTGATCTAACTTTAAATAACAAAGATACCTGAAATATTCACATGCATTAATAAATATTCATGCTAAACATAAAATAAATGAACCATACGACGTGCACAACAATAACCAACAAGCATTCATATTATAGATGCAAAATTCATAGATAATTAAATACACAGGGAAATAAAGATACACAAGTAAATAACCATTAAATAGAGCACTTATATTTTCTAAAAAAAGACATCAACTGGCTACGGACCAAGGACGTTCCACCCAACCGTAGACAGTAATGTTCCAAGTCTCAACAACAATGTCACCCCCGAGCCAAGGCTCTGAATCCACAAGGACGGTTCCAGAGTGTCACTCGGCTTCCCAAACTAGTCAACACTGAATCTCTCACAAGCTTCCCAACACCCACAACAATCCAAGTTGAAGCAGGTTGTCACCCTCTACCTCGGCAAAGGCCTCTGCACTGACCTCTCGGTCTTAAGGATCGTTCAAATTTTACCCTCGAGCCGGAGTGGCTCCTTCGACTCTCCACTAGAATCTCTATTAAAATTAACCCACAAGTCTTTTCTACTCCTCGCAGCCTCTAGGCCCGATCGTTGTTCCCTTCACGACAAAAAAAATGGAATTTCGGGCTTCGAGGATTCGAAATCCCGATGTCACAACTTTGTCTTTTCGTTTCCCAATCTCCGCTATCCTGATATGCTCTAACTTCAGTTATCCCTATGGGCTAGACTCGTGGTCCACCCGACCTTGCCTTATATGACCGCAGTCCTACCTCTTTTCGGGATTTTGGGCTTTCGGATGTCAAGATGTATTTGACCCCTTGTCCTCAGGATCCCCGATCCTCCGAATCCCGATATGTTTTAACTAGGAACCCCTTTTTGCCGTAAACACGATCAACGACCGTGATCGTCTACTAAACCAACGGCTCTGGATCTCGCTCAGGACTTCGGGGTTTCAAATGCCGAGATGAATTTGTCCTCGATTCTTCCAATCTCTCGAATTCCAATTTCCTGGTATGACGATAGCTGGCCCCCTCCCGATGGAGTTTTCCAACTTATCGGGATTTCACATTTCGCAATTCCGAAATGTGGATGTTTCCTGTCTTCAGGGTCCACGAAACGGCGAACCCTGACTTCTCGGATTTCCGCCACACATCCTAAATGGATGGACGGTTCAGATCAAACCTCAGACTTCACCAAATGCAAAGTCAAACTGCTCACTTATGTGAGTCCCGATGCCCGAATCTCCGATTTGGATGATCACGCGACATGCGTCCTTCCTTAGATCCACGACTGTGATCCTTTCATTGTTTCTAGACTCAAAAGGTCTCGGACTCTTGGTCTCTAGACTTTCGAGATGTCGATGACTCTCAATCCCTGCCACGTGTCCCAACAAATGGACAATTCTGATTTGTTTCAGGGTTTTCACTGTGGATTTACCCGATCTCTTGTCCACAGGACTTCCGATATTCCGAACTCTGACACCTCGATGTCCCGATACCTTTCGGAACCTTCACTCGTCTTGAGAGGGTTTAAACCCCATGCAACTCCTGTCAAGTGGGACGGCTGATGGGTATCTAAGTGAAGATCAGACGGTTCACAATCTTCTAAGATTGCACCTTGGCAACCCAGTCATAACCTCCTCGCTTCTTTATCAGATCGGACCGCTGACGGGATTTCGCTAGTTCTCTACAGAGAATTTCGACCGTCTGTTTCTTCCCTCTGACAATTTCTGCGGAATGAACCAAGGATTCTTCCCCGGACTTATCCACCTATGGCACAAACTTCCAATGCCTTCTAATCACTCAATTGCACCAACTTCTTGTACTTCCTTCAATAGTTTCAAAGGCTTTATCCTTCCTGAGCTTTCTCACAACTTCGATTCCTAAAGAAGACCCTTTCACACACTCCTTGCGGCAACCTCCAAACACTTGAAGTGTTGAACACTCTTCGACCTTGCGCACACTCTGCAGCACCGGTCTCTCAATACTTTGCTCAAGTTCGAAACTCTGAGATTTTCCTTGGCCTGCACGCTCCTTGCACGGCTCTTGTGCCTGACTGCACCTCTGTGTGAATGAGAAAAAAAGTTATCTAGTCTGATCTTTCAGAGACAAACCTCTGAACCCTTTGTCAATGCACTCCTTGTGGATAATTCAACTACACTCCTTGCAGGAACTCTTGCTCAGATTGAGAAACAATTGAAACTCATTCCTCTTACTCTCTCTCTCTCTCTCTCAGATTTTAAACACTCAACAAGAAATCATTCATACATAGCATAAAAGAAATTGTATGACAGAAAAAATAAAACCATGAGCATAACATTCAACATACATACACAGAGAACAAACCCGGCACCATGAATTTGAGTCAAATATTTCTCTATTAATTCAAATCTCTGTACATGGGTGTCTTCACACAGCCCTCTACTCTCTTTTCTTCCATTCTCTTCACACACTAATGTTACAATACAAAAAATGAGGGTGTCTATATTTTGTTTTCCCTCTCTCATTCTAAACTGTCTAATCTATGCATTAAAGCTACCTACTAACATAAATTCCTTCTTAGTCCTTCAGACGAGAGCAGGTCGCTCAAGGTCTGATTACAATCTATTAGTATGCCTCTCCTTAACTATCACATTTAAGTTTGGCGCATCCAATCTTCAAAATTTTTTAAACAATTTATCATGTGCTCAAAATGTGTTGCGGTTGCCCCACGATCGCTTGACGTTGGCGATGCTCCTACATCATACTCCCTCACTTGAAAATTTTCATGGGCTCCAATCCATGAGCTCTTGCACGGTCTGTCCATAATTCTGAATCTCTGCTTCATTCTCCCAGCTGGCATCTTCAACTGGATGTCCTTTCCACTTGACCAAGTATTCAAAGTATTCCCTTCGTCTGGTCTTCTTGCCGACTCTTTTGTCTAATATGCACTCCATCTACGGATTTTCTACAACTGGCATCTGCTTTTTCCACTGAACCTTTGACTGTTCATCATTTGTTCCTGCTTCCTCAGCTTTGTATGGGTACAAATCTGAGACATTGAATA
This sequence comes from Picea mariana, assembly GCA_032191745.1. NCBI lineage: Eukaryota > Viridiplantae > Streptophyta > Pinopsida > Pinales > Pinaceae > Picea > Picea mariana. The sequence continues at coordinate 86,805 of JASDQU010013461.1, read as the reverse complement.
TCAGAGAAATTTCGATCCCATCGAGTAATTCAATCTCATAAGCATTTGCCCCAAATTTCTTCAAGATCTTACATGGTCTGATCTTCTTCATCTTTAGTTTATTATATGTTCCCTTCGGGAACCTTTCCTTTCATATATGTGCTAGAATCAAATCACCAACCTCAAACTGAAGTTGTCTCCTGTGTTGATCTGCTCTTCGCTTATACTCCTGGCTTGAATTCTGCAAAACGCTCCTTCACCTGGCTGTGAAGTTCCTTCATCGCCTCTACAAAATCTTCTGCACTAGCACTCCTAGTTGCATTCTGTTATGAATCTCTCAATTCAGAAATTCCCCTCGGGTGTATGCCATGGACAATCTCAAATGGACTCTTCTCTGTACTTCTGTTGATTGAATCATTATAAGAAAACTCCGCCTATGGTAATATGTTGTCCCACTGGCTGTGGTGTTCTGCCACCAGGCTTCTCAGCAAGTCTCCCAGACTTCTATTTACCTCTTTTGTTTGTCCATCCATCTGAGGATGATAAGCCGAACTAAACGACAATTTAGTTCCTAGCTTCTTCCATAAGGTCCTCCACAAGTGTCCCACGAACTTAGTCTCTCGATCCGAAACTATGCTCCTTGGTAAGCCGTGAAGTCAAATGACTTCTTTGAAAAACAGATTCGCAATGTGAGTTGCGTCACTGGTTTTCTAACATGGAATGAAGTGTGCCATCTTGGAAAATCTATCCA
>JASDQU010013461.1:22348-32632 GCA_032191745.1 Picea mariana | reverse complement strand
TGTGTTGGTATCAAGTTATTCAATATTTTCGGTATCGTATTTGATTTTTATGCATTCATTAGTTGTTCTTAGCATATTGTTTTGGTGTTTTCAACCTTATAATATCACATCTTTATCTTTGTTTCTTCATTTAAAATTTAAACAATGTTACTTACCCCTTCGACGATTTAATTGCTATTAGAAGGAAAATTTTCTTGCAACTTTTTTTTAATTAATTGTATATTTAAGAGGTATATGATAGCAAGAAAGACTTTAGGGACCCCCCTTGAGGTTGGCACACACTATCCCAAAGGGAGAGGAGGTTTGGCGGTGACACTTAGGGAATTCTCTCCTATAATTAGCATTCTTTTACCGTTGAATTTTACTTGATTGTAGATATGATTTAGAGATTAAAGATTGTGCTAACAAATTGGCATCGTTGCTGGGGATGTTTCAATCCTTGGATTTCAACAACAATGGTGAGTTTTTTTTCATTAAATTAATTATTTGAGATTACCTGGAAACTCCAAAAGAAATAGGGTAGACTCCACTAGGAAACACAAGAAGACCATTCATATTTGATCTAGCACAAGGTCTAGTTCCATGATTGAGTGAACCCTAACATCTTTTTTGAAAAAAGAATATACTTTCACCAGGAACTCTTCTAGGGTTGGCAAGCATATTCAGTTCTTTGGTAAGTTCTTTCAAGAAGCACTATGGTGAGTGTAACCTCGACACCTTCATATTTGGGTTCATTTTCATCTCAAGCTAGTACTATGGTAGCAATTGTGCTTGTTTATATCTCAGATTAATATTATGGCTAGGGTTGCGAGGCCACTAGAAAGGTTTATATTAAGTGTTTACGAACCAATAAGTTTTGTTTCAATTTCAGATTATCCTCGTGACTTACCTGCAGATGAATATCTTAAATGCTTACCTTTGTTTGTAGGGAAATTTGGAGTATCAGTTGAGGATCACTTGGCTTATTTTTTAAAACGAGTGGATGATTGTGATGTGAAACATGAGGATGTGGTGTTGAGGATTTTTGTGAAAAACCTAGAGGAGGATGCATGAACATGGTACAAATCCCTTCTTGACACCTCCATTGATGGATGGGATTTATTCCAAGAGAAGCTCACAGAAATATGGGAAATTAATCAAGATACATTTTTCTTTCTTAATGCTTTTGATAATATTAAAAGGAATGAGAATGAGACTACCACTCAGTTTAATGTCTGTTTTTCTAATGCTTATTATAGAAATGCCATCTCTATAATACCTAATGATGTTATGGATTTGATATACTATCTTGACACATATGATCGAATTTGTGGAATGTTACTCAGGAATAAATACCCTCAAAATATGGAGGAGGTCCAAGTTGTTTCTATCAAGTTAGAAAGAAATTTCCTTGTACCCTATAAGTTTCCTCTAATCTGTGTTCCTGACCAACCATTGAAGGTGACACCATTCAATGATATTTAACCATTGATTATTACAAGAGCATACAAAATCCTTGTTATTGAGTAGGAACCATAACTTGCACCTTATCAAGTTCCTAGAGATGAACATGATGATTATGACTCAGGATTGAATGATTAGGAACCAATAGTCGCACCACTTGAGTCATCTACAAAGTTACATGAAGATTAAGATGAATATTTGTGTGTTCAAGAGTGTTCATTGGTTCATTCCAACGACGATGATAAATTTCAAGAGGAAGAACCACAAGTTAACCATGCAGGAATCAATCAGCAAGAGACTTCATCCTTCCATATCCCAACAATCATTCAAGAAAAATTTGATTAAATACCATTGCAACAGGGGGAGTGAATTTTGGTTCAACCAGAGGATGATGCCCCTTAAATTTGGCCTATGATCCCACATTCATATTTTGTTCTTTAGAAGGATCCTTTGACTGATTGGTTCTTAGATATCAGGGTTTATCATGATGCAGTTGAGTTGAGAATGAAGGAGGTATTTAAATAGGTATATTATAAGAGTTTTGGCTCTCATACATTCATGCTTATTATTTTTGAAGTACTATGTTACAAATTTCAACCAATATCCTTCAACTATTCCTTTAGTAGAAACTACATCAAGGCATATTTTCATCTTATGATATTTCATGATGGATGCATTGGAGGATTGAACGCATTGATATTTCCCACTTAACTGATCACCTAGATGCATTCAAGTATGTTGATTGATCATGGAGTCTTTGAGGTGAAAATTTGGGTTTTAGGGGGTTAGTTGTCTTTGTTCAAATTTGTTGATTAGATATAGTTTCCTTTCCTTTCTCCAATGCTATCTTTCTTATTGTCTCGATTGTCTCTCCCTTATTTTGTTGGAAAACCAAACATTCACCACAAAATTTTGAACATCAGTTTTAATACCTTAAAAAAAAATACTTCTTGATCCTGTGGTAAGTTTTCAAGAACCTTGAATCTCCTCCTATAGGAGAAGTGTGTGGTTCGAAAATGTTGGAGATATCACACACTCACCTAGTAATTATTTTTCCTAATTTTTCTAGTCTAGCATTGAGGGCGCTATCCATAGATGAGAATAATTCTTCCAAATAATGTTCCCTACAAAATAGGGTTCCTTCCCTCTTAAGTTTTGACTTAGTTACACATTAGTTAGACTAGTGGAGTCAACTCATGCATGGAAACCTTAGTTTTTATCACCAACGGTTGCATGTTCACCTTGGTTTTCTCACCATGAGAGTGCATATCACATGAATGTGGGAAAAGGGGAACATATCATGTGCATGCATGTGTTTCTTTCTCCTCCACATGTGTGACTCAATAAAATGATGATTGCATGGAAAGTTAACTAGGCCCAGGTGGAAAATAAGGTGGTAGATAGCTCTAATCTTTGTCAGTGAGTGTCTTGATATCTCTATATCACTACTATGGCACATTTACCTAGTTAGGTAGAATATTTCATGTATTTATTAGTCATTTTACCATTCTATTAACAAAATTCATTGATTCTTTCTCTCATTCTTTCTTCTCTCTCTTTGTTTCTTTTGCAAGTTTTGTGTGAATTTATTTATCTAGGTTCTATTTGCAGGTTTCATTGAAGCTTCAAATGGTATCAAACCCCATAGGTTTCTAGGAGAAAGGAACATAGGAAATTATTTGTGTGTTCAAAAGAAATATGCAGTAAAAAAGAATGTAATTTACACTGACAATTCTTCTCATGCCATACAATTATTTCGAGTGGAAGCTAAAGATTCTACATCTGCTCAGAAGTGGAGGTTTGTAATGAATAAAAATGGCTACAGAGGTTGAACCAACATCATCAATTGAGCAATATAGATATCTAAATCGAATGGATGAGGCCTACGATCTTATTTTCATGTCAATGTCCCCTGAGATATTATTTTGTATTGATTCATATACCACACCAAATGTGAGTTGGACCAAACTGGAACGTCTCTTTGGAAAAAAAGACAAGATGAGAGGAAACATGCTTGAGGTAGAGTTTAATTCATTGGATCGGAGACACTTTGATAATATCTAAGAATTTTTCATGAAGTTCAAATCCCTTCTTCTTCAGCTAAAGGGATGTGGTGTTGACACATCTATGCAAGAAAAACAAATTATCCTTGTCATTCTCTCAAAACGTGATCTCGAGTATGCAGTATGTTTCTTGACATTCCATACAAGGAGGTTCACATTGAGAGAAAATTGGACAATGCCATCAATAGATCAGTTCATTGAGTCCCTCATGCATAATAAATATAAGCTCATCCATATGAGAGTAATGAAGAGCTCCAAGGCGCATTCACTTGCTTTGCATGAGAGAAACAACACATCCAATTTGAAGTCCAAACATAGAGAAAATGGAAGGGCACATTATGAGCAAAGGAAGGAAGGAAATTACAAAACCCTCAATGAATTCTCTAGCTCCAAATGTGAAAAGGGAAATAAAGGGAAGACAAAATGTAGTTACTGCAATCATAACTACCATACAGAATCATCATGCATGAAAAAAAAAATAGACTTGATGGTACAGATACTTCAATAGAATAATATTGGGGACTGCATTCCGAAGAATTCCAAGAACTAGAAGCTAGGAGACTAAGCACCAGACAAATAAGGTAATTCTAATTCTTTTATTTCTATTCATTCTTCTCCCGATGCATGGATATTGGATTCAGTATAATCCCATCATATGTCAACCACATTTGATGTATTATCTTCTTTAACTTCATGCAGTAGTCCTCCCATCCTCATGGGTGATGATATTCTAGTGGATGTCACTAGACAAGGGAGAGTAGAGGTCCAACATGGAAGTTTTGAGAATGTATTTCATGTTCTGAAACTCTCCATGAATCCAGTCTCTATATATCAGATAACGCATTCATGCACATGAAAAAGGGTGGAATTCACACTTGATTCTATGACCATATATGACATGCATGACAACTCCAATATTATTGTTGGTGAGGTAAATCATCAGTATTAGTGGTATACATTTTCTAAGTTTATTGCTAAATCTGATTCCACATTTCTATTGACTCATGTTGATAATGAAAGTAGACTCTATCATGAGATATTTGGTCATATAAATTTTAGGTATATCCAATGACTTAGTAAATAGGGAATGGTCAAAGGCTTTCCAGACATAGACTTTTCAGAAGGAGTTTGTCAAGGATTCTTTCCTGGAAAACATTCTCTAGAGAAGTTTGAAGAAGGGAAGGCTTGGAGGGTCTCCTCTCCCTCGAAGATTGTCCACAGTGATATCATGGGTCATTTTCCTCATCCGTCCATCAGTAAGGTGAGGTGTGTGTTTACATTTATTGATGATTACTCATGACACACTTGGGTATATTTTCACAGGCATAAGTCCGAAGTCTGTTAGCATATCAAAGACTTCAAAGTGCATGCAGAGACTCAGTCTGGGAACAAGATCAAATCCCTCCATAGATATAATGGGGGGAGCATGTAAACAAGGATGTACAACATCTATGTGATGAGGAAGGCATACAACTACAACACAGATCCTTACACTCCACCATAGAATGGGGTAGATTAGAGGAAGAAAAAATATCTCAAAGAGATGGCTAGTTGCATGTTGCATGTAAAGTACTTACCCTCCAAGATTTGGTCTAAAGAACTTAATTTTGCTAACTACATACAGAACATATCTCCTCATAGATATGTTAAGGACATGACATCTTTTTAGGCCTAGAGTGGCATCAAATTGGAATTCACCCACTTCTTAATATTTGGATCATGCACATGGGCTTGTGTACCCTTTGAAAAGAGGAAGGAATTAAATCTTTAGAGAAAAAATGCATATTTGTTGGATATTTTGAGGGTTTGAAGGATTATAGATTGATTGATCCCTCAATGGACAAGCTCATCATTGAGCACAATGTTGAATTTGAGTAAATTATTATGCATACACCATAGAAGCCACACATAGAGACTTATGTACTTATGAATGCAATAGACATATGAGATGATGAGTCCACCCATTCACAATAGACCTCAGAGCTGATTTCCAAATCAGATTCAAAAGATGATGAGTATGAAGATGATTAGACACAATAGATGCCCAAGTGGGCATCGTCCACCCTACAGGAATAAGGTACCTTGTGGGGGATCTAGTGGATCAGAGGAGGATGAGATATCAGTTTGAGGAGCCACCTCATGCACTTACAACTACAAAACCATTTATTCCCATGAATTTCTACATGATTCTAGCTTTCTACCCACAAACCTATGCAGAGGTTGTAAGGAATCCCTTTTGGGAAGTCACTATGCAGGAGGAGTACAACTCTCCTCTTGAGAATCAGACTTGGGATCTAGCTCTACTTCCTTCATACATGAATCTTATAAGATGCAAATGAGTCTATAGGACCAAGAGGTAAGAAGACAGATAGGTGAGAAGGTACAAGGAAATTTTGGTTTCCAAAGGATTTCAACAAACTCATAGGATTGACTATTATGAGACCTTTTCTCCAGTAATAAATATGGACTCCATCTAGTTGGCCCTCACCATTACAACAATTAGGGGGTGGGAAGTTCACCAAATGGACATGAAGAATGTCTTTTATCATAGGGATATCTCATAGGATATTTACATGGAGAAGCCTTAGGAGTTCAAAGAGAACTCATCTCTAGTATTTCGACTGAAAAAGTCACTCTATGGCCTCAAGCTGACGCCGAAATCATGGTATGTGAAGATGGATTCTTATTTTCTTTCTCATAATTTTGTTAGATGTAAAATCAGATCCTAATGTCTATATGCTAAGGACTATTGACTCTCTTATGATCCTAGTACTCTATGTAGACGACCTCTTGATCACAAATAGCTCATCCTCAATAATTGTTACTATCAAATACATTCTACATGATACGTTCTCTATGATAGACACGGGTCCACTTCATTTTTTTCTTTATTTTGAGATCAACTAGGATGCTTCAGGCATTAATTTGGCTCGGACTAAGTATGCCACAGATCTCTTGGTTAGATTCCACATGATAAACTGCAAGTCTGCAACCACACCCTTATTGTCTAGGGTACATATTGAGGATGATGGGGATACACCATTGGTGGAAAAAACCTTGTATAGAGAACCTGTGGATATCCTTTTGTATCTCACCCACACTTGAATAGATATCTCATATGCATTAGGGGTAGTTTCCAAGTACATGCAAGAGCTGCATGAGCTACATTGGAAGGTTTCCAAGCACATCCTCATATATCTTTAGGGCACCACCAGTGATGGGATCCACTATGAAGAAGGTTTGATGTCGACGCCCGCAACCCTCAACCCGCAGGTCAGGAGGTCCATGTGAACACATGATCTTTCCCTTCTCAGTGGCCTGAAGAGCTCTCGGCGATAGCTCTTCTATTTCCCTTTCGGGAAATCTGCACCCACTGTTAACTTTGAGAAATCCCCTTTATACTTTGGGGGATCGGACATTCCCACCTTCACGAATCTAGTGGTCGAGCGCCTGCCTTTCAAATCCCCGAAACCCAAAAACTGTCAACGCTGACCCATCCTCTTCTCTTTTGAGCTTTTCCTTATCACGATTTTGGCGATCGTAGTGTCCAACAACTTGTTCCCGCAATTCACGAAACCCGATGTTCTGAAATTCCGACACTTTCACAAAGTTGACCTTTCAGTGCCCCTTTACTCCATTGGGACTTCGGACTTCACGATATCACAAATCCTAATGCAAAGAATTCGGAACTTCACTCCCCAAAACTCCGAAACGGCCAACGAAGTTTGACTCTGTGTCAATAGTGCACCACCTATCCATTTTGCTGACACTTGTGGCCCCACACCGTTCTTTTAGCCTTCGTGATTTCGCGTTTCGTGACTTTGTGATTCCCGTTGCAAAGTTTACTGGATTTCAATCTATGAAAACACAATATAGAAATCCACGTGTAAATCCAACAACCCTTGTGGCTTGGATCTACAGTCCTACTCCTCTTGAGCTTAGAACATTTCGGGAATACTCGTTGTAACTCCCCTGCTCCTCTATGAGATCTAACGGTTCACAGGACTTCACGAATTCTCTTCAGAGAATTCCGACCTTCCGTTCTTTCCTCTGAGGACTCGTCCTCCTGTGGTCCGACATCACTATGCCTTCCTTCGACTCCTTCGAAGGTTCAAATCCTTCTGAACTTTCCCAACTCCAAGTCTTTCAGAAAAACCCTTTGCACGCACTCCTTGCGGTAGACTTTCAAACACTTCCAAGTGTTGGAACCCTTCGACTTTGCGCACACCTGTAGCAACAATCTCTAAATACTTCACTCAGGTCCACAACCCCGAGGCTTCGCTCGGCCTACGCACTTCTTGCACGGCTCCTGTGCCAACTGCACTTCTGTGGAAATGAGAACAACAGCTTTCTCTCCTGATCTTTCAGAGACGAACCTCTGAACACCCTGTCAACGCACTCCTTGCGGACGATTCAACTGCACTCCTTGCAGGAACTCTTGCTTAGATAGAGAAACAATTGAAACTCATTCCTTTTCCCTTTCCTCTCAGATTTCAAACATTCAACAAGAAATCATCCATACATAGCATAAAAGAAATTGTATGATAGAAAGAGAAAAACATTCATGAGCATAACATTCAAAGATGCATACACAGAGAATATATGAACACCATGAGTATGAATCACAACTCTCTTGTATTAATTCAGAACTTATGTACATGGAGTCTGCTACACAGCTCTCTGCTTCTCTTCTATGCTCTTCTCAATAATTTTCCTACTCAATAATGTTACAATACACAATGACGGTGTCTATATCTCGTTTCCCTCTTTCACTCTAAAACTGTCTAATCTAACATTCAATTCTATCTACTTGCATTAAATACTATAAATGCCTTCTACCTACTAAGGACGAGAGAAAATCGCTCAAGGTCCGTTTACATTATACAAGTGCGCCTCCACTTGATGTTTCATTAATGGTTCAAGATATTTCAAAATTTGTGCTGGGTGCTTTTCTAGCTGTCTGTTGTCTCTGCGCTGGCTCGCTTGAGATGCTCCTACATCATACCCCCTCGCTTGAAAATTTTCATGGGATCCTGTCCATGAGCTCTTGCACGGTGTGTCCATGCTTCTGTATCTTCGCTTCGTTCTCCCAGCTGGCATCTTGAAATGGATGGCCCTTCCACTTGACCAGATACTCAAAATATTTCTTTTGCCTGGTCTTCTTGTGTACTCTTTTTTCCAATATGCACTCCATCTGCGGCTTATCTACAACTGGCATATGCTTTGTCCACTGGATCACTGGCTGCTCATCTCCTATCCTTGTTTCTTCAGCCTTATATGGGTACAAATCTGAGATATTGAATATCGGAGAAATTATGATCCCATCAGGTAATTCAATCTTGTAAGCATTTGCCCCAAATTTCTTCAAGACCCTACATGGTCCAATTTTCTTCATCTTCAACTTATTATATGTTCCTCTCAGGAACCTTTCTTTCTTAAATGTGCCAGAAATAAGTCACCAACCTCAAACTGAAGTTTTTTTCTATGTTGATCTGCTCTGTGTTTATATTCCTGGCTTGAACTCTGCAATCGATCCTTCACCTGGCTGTGAAGTTCCTTCATCGCCTCTGCGAAGTCTTCTGCACTAGCGCTACTAGTTGCATTCTGTGATGATTCCCTCAATTCAAAAATTCCTCTCGGCTGCAAGCCATAGAAAATATGGAATGGACTTTGCCCTGTGCTTCTGTTAACCAAGTTGTTATAAGAAAATTCTGCCTGTGGTAATATGTTGTCCCACTGGCTATGGTGTTCTGTCACCAGGCTTCTCAGCAAGTCTCCCAGACTTCTGTTTACCACTTATGTCTGCCCATCCGTCTGAGGATGATAAGATGAAATAAATGACAAGTTAGTTCCCAGCTTCTTCCATAAGGTTCTCCAAAAGTGCCCTATGAATTTGGTGTCTCGATCCAAAACTATGCTTCTTGGTAAGCCATGAAGTTGAATGACTTATTTGAAAAACAGATTCGCAATGTGAGTTGCGTCACTGGTCTTCTGACATGGAATGAAGTGTGCCATCTTCGAAAATCTATCCACCACCACAAAGGTTGGGTCAAATCCTCTTTGTGTTCTTGGCAACCCCAATATGAAATCCATGCTGATTGCATCCCACAGCCTTTCAGGTATGGGTAATGGTTGATAGAACCCTGCATTCTACTTCCTTCCCTTCGAATGCTAGCAAATCCTGCATTGGTCCACGAATTTCTTGATGTCTGTTCACATTTCCGGCCAAAAATATTACTCATTCAGCTTTGTGAACATCTTGTCGTGACCAAAGTGCCCTGTCAATCCTCCACTGTGCTTCTCCTTCAGCAAATTCTCCCTCATAGAACATTTCGGAATACACAGCTGATTACCTTTAAACAATAATCCTTCCTGGATCATGTACTCTACCCATTGGCTTCTATCCTTGAGAATTGGATTCTCAATTGCTTCATATGCCTCCTTAAAATCCTGATCATCTGCGTACATGCCCCTGAAATCATCAAAACCCAATGTTTTTACTTTGAACTCCTGCAATAGCAAACACTTCCTGCTCAAAGCATCAACAACTTTGTTAGCAGTACCCGAAATATGTTTAATCACAAAAGTAAAATTCTGCATGTACTCAACCCATTTAACATGTCTCTGATTCAACTTTTCCTGTTGAGTCACGAACTACAATGCATGATTGTCACTATACAAAACAAACTCTTTCGGGATCAAGTAATGCCTTCATTTCTTCAATGCCTGTATGATAGCATAAAACTCCTTATCGTATGTGGAGTACTTCACCTTCGCT
>JASDQU010013460.1:159841-184485 GCA_032191745.1 Picea mariana | reverse complement strand
AAAACAATACATGCAGGCTATGATTCAATGGGTTAGTACTTCATACAACTATCGGATATCAATATATTAGCAATTATGACAATAGATATTGACGAGATCAATGTTTATCAATAATAGCAATGGAACAATATCAATTCATCAATAAATATTGAGATGATGCAGCAAACAATGTATCCAATCAGTCTCTTACTCAATAAATACTTCAAAACACCATCTAATTGCTTATAAAGACAAAATGTTGTGTTAAGATGGAATAATGAAAAATGATGTCAGCCTCATTAGGGTTAGTTGTTAGTTAGGTTTTCAGTTTATAAGAGTTTGAAAGTTTGTTTGACCACTATCACTTCAACGTTGGAGACCTGATATCAGTGCCTAAGGGTAGATGGAGTCAAAAGAAGAGAGGACGCAAGGGTTGAAGGGAAAAGGATAAGGACTAGAGGGAAGGGTTCTAAAGTGCTGCAATGGCAGGGCTCCAGAAGCAAAACCCTAGGGGAAAGAGGATCACTCTGATGTTTCTTAAGCAAGGCCTCGTGCTCTTTCCTCCTTCCTTAGGTTAAACTTGGCAAAACGGCTAGCATAAAAGATAATTCAAGACAAGAGAGTGAGGTGAGGGAGAGTGTTGCAATGGAAAGGCCCTATCACCAAACCCTAGAAGCAGGATGGCCCCAGGTGTAGATAACCTAGGCCTGGGACGTCTTCTCCTTCTTGGATTTTAAAAGGGACGGCTAGCATAGGGGAAGAAGTAACAAGAGTGTAGCAATGACTAGGCTCTTCCTTCCTTCTTCAATGGCTGAATTTTTTTCCTTTAGGGGACATGAAACAAGGACCTACTTGTGTGCTTGTCACCTAGGGTTTTAAATCAGAAAATTTTATAAATAAATGCAAGAATATAAGACTACAACCATTCAATTAAGAAGTTTTGCAGAAAAAACACTTACATATCATGATGAAATAGCATTGCAAACACTAGTTGTAAACCTTCCTTCAAGAGAAATGCCAAAAATGCCAAGAAAAGCCTTCCTTCAACAAGTGCACCTCACTCAAAAGATGAATACCCAGGTAGGGCTCAAAAATCAGATCTCACTAGGAGAGTGAGTTGTGTGTTATGTCAAAATGAGGATAAAACTCCTCAATATATACTGTATCATGACCTTTAATTAAATTTAGGTCATAAAAATTAGCCGACATGAGTTTAAACCAAAATCATACTGTTTTTACATTAAATGTTCCTTTAAAACCCTAAATGAGCAAAAAGTGAGATGTCAAGCCCTCCTGAGGGAGACGTTAGGCCCTTTTGGGGCTAGTGCAACATCTGGAAACCAAACGTTAGCCTTCCTTGGGCTCTTCCAAGTTGCCACACGTGCCAACAACCCTGTCCATCTACCATACACTCATGATGATGCCACAAGCCTCCCAGTGACGTTCTGGGTCATCTAGGGCCAACGTTTCACCTCAAGTGGGTCAATCCCCCTAGGCCTGGCTCAGCCAAAGTTTTCCTGGTGGAACGTCTTCTTCTTCTCAGGTGCAAAACCTCGATCAAGAATCGTCTTGTCTCTACCCCTCTGACGGGTCTCAACAACCATCTGATGGGCTCTTCAACCCCATGGATGTCCGAACTGATCATCTCCCCATGTGTATCGGTCCAACTGGTACCTGTCCATCGAGCATGGTCCTGCACATTGAAAACTTTGCCCTCCATGGGCTCATTAGTCACAAATATCATAGCAATGTCAATCACGTTTCATCATTAGTATTATCAAACATATGCATGAAAACCCTGACATATCATTCAATAGCTCAAAGATGTTAGAGAAACCTACAATACAAGTCTGAGAAAAGAGAGCAAGACAACCTATTGGGCTAGTATCCATAAGGAAAGGAAAGTTTCCCAAGGGTTTTCATCCTAGCCATGTAAATGATGTGGTGTGGCAAAGGGATGTCCAGACATACGGGTAGAGTGAGAGCCAGGGATGCATGATATTACCTATGGGTTCCTTTGTAGAAAGCGAGTTGTACCTGTCATGGATGAAATTTTTTCCAAGCCCCTTTTTGACTCTTATTCTTTTCTTTATTTTCTTTTTGTTCTTTTATTCTTTTTATCCAAGAACTAATCGGAGGACACTGCCTTAGCATGGTGACTAGAACTAACAGTGTTACCCACAAGTACTTTCACAGAGATGATAAGGCTAGCTCGTGATGAGACCCCCTTTCCCTTGGCCATGCAACTAAAGGTCACTGCCCTAGTGTGGTAACCAGATGATGGCAATGTCATGCTGCTAGGTACCCATGAACATAATAGGTTTGCTCGTGATGAGACCCCCTATCCTCTTAATTAGGTCTTGTTTGTTTATTTTTCTCGAGTCCCTCTTGTTTCTTGCTGAGAAGCCTTTTATTGCCTTCTCGGGGATCCCTGGGTGAAGCATATCAAGGTTTTATTTCTAGGCTTTTATCTTTTACCAGTTGCTTTTACCTTATGGGCCTTTAGCCCCTTCTTCCAACGAAATAAGGTGTAGCCCTACAAACAGGTCATCCTAATGCCTAGACAAGGGGAATGTGATAGATGAGCAGGAGATAAGATGAAAAAGTGATAGTATGATGGGAGCGGACGATGTCTCTTCAGAAATCCCCCAGTGGCAAACCAAAACCTATGGGTACAGGCTTTCTAGGGCACCCAATCAATCTCCCCAAGCATGGTCAAGTGGGCTAATGTAAAATCCAAGCAATCATCAGAAATGAAGGGATCATATGCATACATTCAAAGGTTATAATGATCAAAAGTGACACATACCATGATACCTGAACCAATTACCTCATGGAGCAAGAGCCTTCTCTAATACAAGACCAAGCTGATGGTGATGGATGTTGTTGATGACAAGACAAATCTGATGAGAGAAGAGAAGGATGGGCCCTCCAGGGCCATGCTATGGTCAATCCTGCTCTCGGTACTCCATGTCTAGGACCTGTGGGCCTCGAGACATGATCTCTTGGTTATCCCTAAAAATTAGGGATAACAGCTGGTTCCAACTCGGGGACATGTGCTCACCGTAGAGCACATGAGAACCTCAGCATCTCTGGCATAACCTGCAGACCTGCTCAACTTGATAGGGGCATCAATAATAAAATGGGGTGGTAATGCCACCCCAACATACATAGATATATATATGATGAAAATAAAACAATCAATAATGCAAGTGTAGAAAGCAAACTAACATGAAATGCAAATGGTATAATACACGAAAAATGCCTACCTACCTGTACTCGCCTGTGATGTCAGGTTTTTGGCAGGTAGTAATGCTTGATATGTAAAGCATTTACTGGTAGCTTCAGGACTTCTCCCTCCATAGTTTCTAAGTTGAAAGAATTTGTACCTACACAACTCATGATATTATGAGGACCTCCCCATAGACTGTCGAACTTTTTGTGCATACCAGATTTTCCTCTTCTCTTATTCCACAACAGCACGAGATCCCCTTTGGTGAAGTTTCTTTCCTTGGATTTATGATCAAAGGTATTTTTTATCTTTTCTTGATTTTTTTCCATTTGACCAAAAGCACTCCTCCTCGTTTCGTCTAGCTCTACCAGCTGATTGATCCTTCCTTGAATTTCTTCTGTATCTGTGGTGTACTGTTGGGAAAAACGAAGGATAGGAATCTGGAGGTTCACATAAAGTTTTGCTTCAAGTCCATATACCAGCTCAAAAGGAGTTTTTCCTGTGGAATTTTTCGTCATTATTCAGTCTGCCCATATTGCGTATTTTATTTTGCTATCCCAGGATCTTTTATTCTCTCCAACAACTTTTTTCAAAATATTCATGAGGTTCTTATTGGTTGATTCTGCTAATCCGTTTCCTTGTGGGTAATAGTTGGAGGAATGGGATAGGCTAATGCCATATTTGAAACAAAATTCCACTAGGGCATAAGAGCTAAAAGCTTTGGCATTATCTGTAGTGATCTTGGAAGGGACACCGAACTTGGTTATGATTCGGTCTTCCAGAAAATTCATGACTACTTCCTTGGTGGCCTTCTTTGTAGGAACAAATTCGATCCATCTANTCTATAGCTGTTAGGATCCATCGGTATCCATTACTTGAATTGTCTTTGAATTCACAGACAAAGTCCAACCCCCATTGCTAAAAGGGTGCCTCTACTACTACCGGTTTCAAGGGTTGTGCTGGGATTTTTGCTTTGTCAGAGAAGTACTGGCAAGGTTGGCAAGATCAAACTTGTTGGTGAGTGTCCGAAAAAAGTGTTGGCCAATAATAGCTAGCCCTCAAAATTTTGTGGGCAGTAGTACAAGTTGCAAAGTGCCCACCGCAATATCCATAGTGCAATTCCTTGAGTATCTTTTCTGCCTCTTCTTTGTTCACACATCGAAGTATAACATCGTCAGGATTTCTCCATCCAAGTCCATCTTCAGTCAAGCAGTATTTCATAGCCTTCAATCTCAAAGCCCTTCTCTTGTAGTCCACTAAGTGATCCGGGCAAGATAAATTATTTAAATAGTAAACGATATCGGAATACCATTCGTCACATTCTAATTCGTTGATCATTACATTTACTTGCTCACTATGACCCATCTGTATGGCTTCTTGGTTGCTCTCTGTGAGCGTCTGGGCTAAACCTTGTCCCTTTATTATTTTGGTGGGTTTTATTTGTAAGTCATACTCCTGGATTTTTGAAACCCACTTTCCTCGAGTACCCATGCAATCTTGTTGCGATAAGACGTCTTTCACAGTTGGATACAGGACATAAGCCTTGATTTTATTGTAACCGATGTAATTCCTGAAGTGTTTGAGGGATTTGACCAAGGCATAGGCTTGTTTCTCGGTGATGGAGTAGTTTAACTCAGAGTCTCTTAGGACCTTGCTCATGAAGGCCACGGGGTGTTCATAGTCATCAACATCCTTTTGCATCAGGACACCTACAATAGTATCCTGGGATGCAAACGAGAATATTATGAAATCTCGTGAAAAATCAAGGCTAATCAAGACGAGGGCTTGAGAGATAGCATTTTTTATGTCTTTAAAGGATTTATTGGTCTCATCTCCCCATCTAAAAGAAACATCCTTTTTCAGCAAAGCACTCAAAGGTTTTATCCTCTCGGCAAAATTTGGTATGAATCTACGAANGTTGGCTGGGGGGCGGACGTCTTTTATTGACATGACTCTTTCGGGATCAATGGAGACTCCTCCTTGTGAGGCCATGTGTCCTAACAAATTTCCTTCGTCAATCCCAAAGACATATTTCTTGGGATTCAATGAGATACCATACTTCTTGCATCGCCCAAAAACAATCCTGAGATGAGAGAGATGGTCTTTCCTATCCTTTGACACGACTGTAAGGTAATCTTGGTAGATTTCTATGATTTTTTGTATGAGGTCCCTGAAAGCAAAATCCATTGCCCTCTGAAAGGTAGCACCAACGTTCATAAGACCAAACAACATCCTTAAGTACATAAAAGTTCCCCAAGGCACAGTGAATGCAGTTTTGAGTTGGTCTTCTCTTTTGAGCAAGACTTGGTTGTACCTTGAGAACCCGTCTAGCATAGACATCATCCCTGCCCCTATAACCCGTTGAAGTAAATGTTCCATGTTTGGGAGGGGATAATTGTCCTTCAATGACAATTGGTTAAGGTTGCGGAAGTCAACCCACAAGCAGATGTCATCGGTCTTCTTTCGAACAACCACCAAGTTTGACATCTAAGAGGAATACCTGATAGGGGCTATGATACCAGCATCAACCATCTTTTGTAGCTCTTTCTGTATCTGGCCTGCCAATTTCGAGTTGATATGCCTCAGCTTTTGTCGGAATGGTTTGGCCCCCTCTACCAAAGGTATGGCGTGTTGGATGATATCCCCCCTATAGGCTTTTAAATCATCATAGTTCCAAGGAAAGGTATCTCTGAATTCTCTAATGAGTGCTAGTATTTCCTTTCTTTCTTTCTCGGTGGTGCCCTTCCCTATATTGACCATATTTGGGTCTATTTATGTACCGATGTTTAATTCCAGGGCTTCTTCAGCTTGTTTGTTGGGTTGTTTTCCTTTAAAAACATCATGCCTGTCAAAAAGGTTTTCCAAGGGAACGCAACCTTTTGGCAAGGTATTTCTTTGTAGGTTAATGACTTCCAGGTTCATAGAGTCGGCTAGGAAAGCAACTTGGGAATTAGTGAACTTTTTGCTATTCTCCATGAATCTAATAATTTGATCATCATCCTCAAAAATCTGCCAATGTTCTAAATTGTCGGGAATCGAAGGCCTAAAAAGAACCTCCATCCTGCATAGGTTGTGAAGAGTTCCCTCACATGGTTGTAAAGTAGAAGCAGAGACAGCTAAAGCATCAGCCACGTAGTTTTCTTCTCGAGGAACGGCTTCAATCAACACTTTTCTGAAGGATTTTGAAAGGGTCTGAGCCACATCTCAGTATCTTTTCAACTTTTCATTTTTAGTGGCAAATCTCATTAAAACTTGCAATACAATGAGGTCTGAGTCTCCCTTTACTTCCAGGAGTGTAACACCCTTGTCAATTTCTAATTTTAGACCTAGAATCAAGGCTTCATACTCGGTGATGTTATTGGTGCACTGGAATTCCAGCCTATATGAATGGTAAAATAATTCACCAGAAGGGGCTATTAAAACCACTCCAGCGCCCGATCCTGAGTTCGAGTGAGAACCATCGAACTCTAGGGTCCAGATCCCTTTAGTTTCTTCAACGACATCCACATCCAGCTTCTCTTCTTGGACGAACCAATTATTAAGATCGCTATCAATACATAAGAGTTGTTCACTTGGCTCATCAGAGGTTTCAACTGGGGAGCCAACGAGAGGCTCACTATAGATGGTGAAGAATCCCCCTTCAAGATGAGGGATGGTTGCTTTGGAATGTTGTTCATGAATACTTCCATTTAAATGTTCTATGAGACCTCTGTGAAGAATGATCCCCAAATTATTTACAGCATTTATGATGACCACATTTATCAAGAAAGGAGCACTGGGGCAGGAGTTAAAGGCGACCTCGAGGTTGCTAATGACTCATTTCGAAAAGTCACCTCCGGTATTTGTTTGTGAGGGGATCAAACCTAATTGGTACATAACTTCTTATGTCATCATGTTGGTTGTGGAACTTGGGTGTAGGAGACAGTTGCGGAGGAGGGAATCTCTGACTCAGAGAGTGACATAGAAAGGTGTGAACTCACCAATTTTTAAAAGAGGGTGTCCCACTTGGTGGATAAAAAGAGAGAAATCTTCGGGAGGATTTTGTTCCGCGTCTTCGGGTAGGACAATTTCAACCTCGTTCTGAGGAGGGATTTTTTTAAAAGGAGGCTCTTGGGAAGGGGTAATGCTTTCATGGGAAAGGCTCCATTTTCTTTTAGTGGGAGCGAGTTCGATTTGGAGGATTCTTGGAGGCTCAAGTTCCATGACAGGCTTATTACCAGGATCCCATAGGTTAGCATTTTGTGAAAGGTCTATTTGATGAATGCAATCTTCGAACCCAAGGTTTTTCTCAATCTGAAAGGCCAAGTCTTGTGCTTCTTTTAAAGTTGTAGGAAACCGATCCTTGATGGTGAATTGTAAATCTCCTTCTAAGGAGGACAAGAAATGACCGAGGATGGCTTGTTCCGAGCCTACCTTTGATCGGACCTTCTTGAGGAGAAGGTTGAACCTATCACTGAAATCTCTAACACCCTCACAAGATCCTTTGCAAATGTCAAGGTATTGGGAAAAGGAATCTTGCGAATGTTCACTATCACACCATCTTATTTTAAATGCTTTATGTAGTTCTTCAGGGCTTTTTATGCTTCCTTTTGGACAACGATCAATCCAAAGTTTAACATCTCCTACAAGGGAGCTCACAAAAGTTCTCATAAAGACATCAGGGTGCTCCTGACCGGCCAAATGAAAATCAAAACTGTCACAGAACTGGGTCCAGTGTGAGTTACCAGGGACAGCCTTTCCTGGAAAAAATGGTAGCCAAGAATTTGCATCCTCAGGCAAATCATGCAACCCTCCCTGGATGTTACTTAAGTCGAGACAATCGAAAGTCTTCGGGTGAGACCACCTGTGTGGATCAGGCGGGGGTGCAGAGCTCGCTAAGGTGACAGTGGCCATAGTAGAGGGGTTCGAATATTGTTGTCCGTTATGGGTCATCATTGGTGGAGTCGCCAGATAATTTGCTTGAAATTATCAAAGAAAAAGGGGGAAAACACCCTGGTGGAGTCGCCAGGTAAGCTTGTAAAAAAAAAGGTTTAAGAGGCAAGGCTTACAAAAGATTTGTCGTTTGAGGAGAAATGACTCAATGTTCCCCGACAACAGCGCCAAAATGTTATCGCACAGTTTGTAACTAGGTCAAAAGGCTAGATGATAAAGGCCAAACTGGCGTAATAGGAACCTACCCCACCCAATGTCACCACGATGGCGAGGCTCTTTCTATTTAGGGAGGTTAGCCCAAGGGAGACGTCCCCAGTAACCTGAATTTTTGAAGAGGCTAAGGTATAAAGGTCAAAGTGAGAGTCCCTCTTCACAGGTCACCACCAAGAGCAGATAGTTCGGTTAATCAACCAATAATGAAGTGTATTCCCAAATGAGAACACATGCCTGGAACAAAGCAACAGTAAAACAATACATGTAGGCTATGATTCAATGAGTTAGTACTTCATACAACTATATGATATCAATATATTATCAATTATGACAATAGATATTGACGAGATCAATGTTTATCAATAATAGCAATGGAACAATATCAATTCATCAATAAATATTGAGATGATGCAGCAAACAATGTATCCAATCAGTCTCTTACTCAATAAATGCTTCAAAACACCATCTAATTGCTTATAAAGACAAAATGTTGCGTCAAGATGGAATAACCAAAAATGACGTCAGCCTCATTAGGGTTAGTTGTTAGTTAGGTTTTCAGTTTATAAGAGTTTGAAATTTTGTTTGACCACTATCACTTCAACGTTGGAGACCTGAGATCAGTGCCTAAGGGTAGATGGAGTCAAAACAAGAGAGGATGCAAGGGTTGAAGGGAAAAGGCTAAGGACTAGAGGGAAGGGTTCTAAAGTGCTGCAATGCCAGGGCTCCAGAAGCAAAACCCTAGGGGAAAGAGGCTCACTCCGGTGTTGCTTAAGCAAGGCCTCGTGCTCTTTCCTCCTTCCTTAGGTTAAACTTGGCAAAACAGCTAGTATAAAAGATAAGTCAAGACAAGAGAGTGAGGTGAGGGAGAGTGTTACAATGGCAAGGCCCTATCACCAAACCCTAGAAGCAGGAGGGCCAGAGGTGTAGATAACCTAGGCCTGGGACGTCTCCTCCTTATTGGCTTTTAAAAGGGACAACTAGCATAGGGGAAGAAGTAACAAGAGTGTAGCAATGGCTAGGCTCTTCCTTCCTTCTTCAATGGCTGATTTTTTTTATTTTAGGGGACATGAAACAAGGACCTACTTGTGTGCTTGTCACCTAGGGTTTTAAATCAGCAAAGTTTATAAATAAATGCAAGAATATAAGACTACAACCATTCAATTAAGACGTTTTGTAGAAAAAACACTTACATATCATGATGAAATAGCATTGCAAACCCTAGTTGTAAA
Source organism: Picea mariana (assembly GCA_032191745.1). Lineage (NCBI taxonomy): Eukaryota > Viridiplantae > Streptophyta > Pinopsida > Pinales > Pinaceae > Picea > Picea mariana. The sequence continues at coordinate 174,900 of JASDQU010013460.1, read as the reverse complement.
CCTTCCTTCAAGAGAAATGCGCCAAAAATGCCAAGAAAATCCTTCCTTCAACAAGTGCGCCTCACTCAAAAGATGAAATACCCAGGTAGGGCACAAAAATCAGATCTCACTAGGAGAGTGAGTTGTGTGTTATGTCAAAATGAGGATAAAACTCCTCAATATATTCTGTATCATGACCTTTAATTAAATTTAGGTCATAAAAATTAGCCGACAAGGCTTTAAACCAAAATCGTATTGTTTTTACATTAAATGTTCCTTTAAAACCCTAAATGAGCAAAAAGTGAGACATCAAGCCCTCCTGAGGGAGATGTTAGGCCCTTTTGGGGCTAGTGCAGCATCTGGAAACCAAACGTTAGCTCTCCTTGGGCTCTTCCAAGATGCCACACGTGCCAAAAACCCTGTCCATTTGCCATACACTCATGATGGCGTCACAAGCCTCCTGGTGACATCCTGGGTAATCTGGGGCCAACGTTTCACCTCAAGTGGGTCAATCCCCCTAGGCCTGGCTCAGCCAACTGTCCCTGGTGGAACGTCTTCTTCTTCACAGGTGCAAAACCTCGATCAAGCATCATCTCATCTCTACCGCTCTGATGGGTCTTAGCAACCATCTGATGGTCTCTTCAGCCCCATGGAGGTCCGAACTGATCATCTCCTCATGTGTACCGGTCCAACTAGTACTTGTCCGTCGAGCATGGTCCTACACATTGAAAACTTCTCCCTCCATGGGATCATTATTCACAGGGATCATAGCAATGTCAATCACATTTCATCATTAGTATTATCAAACATATGCACAAAAACCCTGACATATCATTCAATAGCTCAAAGATGTTACAGAAACCTACAATACAAGTCTGAGAAAAGAGAGCAAGACAACCTATTGGGCTAGTATCCATAAGGAAAGGAAAGTTTCCCAAGAATTTTCATCCTAGCCATGTAAATGATGTGGTGTGGCAAAGGGATGTCCAGACATACGGGTAGAGTGAGAGCCAGGGATGCATGATATTACCTATGGGTGCCTTTGTAGAAGGCAAGATGTACCTGTTATGGATGCAATTGTTTCCAAGCCCCTTTTTGCCTCTTATTCTTTTCTTTATTTTATTTTTGTTCTTTTATTATTTTTATCCAGGGACTAATCGGAGGACACTGCCTTGGCGTGGTGACCAGAGCTGACAGTGTTACCCACAAGTACTTTCACATAGATGATAAGGCTGGCTCATGATGAGACCCCCTTTCCCTTGGCCATGCAACCAAAGTTCATTTCCCTGGCGTGGTAACTAGATGATGGCAATGTCATGTTGTTAGGTACCCATGAACATAATAGGTTTGCTCGTGATGAGACCCCATATCCTCTTAATTAGGTCTTGTTTGTTTATTTTTCTCGGGTCCCTCTTGTTTCTTGCTGAGAGGCCTTTTATTTCCTTCTCGGGGATCCCTGGGTGAAGCATCTCAAGGTTTTATTTCTAGGATTTTATCTTTTACTAGCTGCTTTTAACTTCTGGGCCTTTAGCCCCTTATTCCCACGAGATAAGGTGTAGCCCTACAAACAGGTCATCCTAATGCCTGGACAAGGGGAATGGGATAGATGAGTTGGAGATAAGATGAAAAAGTGATAGTATGACGGGAGTGGATGAAGGCTCTTTAAAAATCCCCTAGTGGCAAACCAAAACCTATGGGTAGGAATGATTTTAAGGATGGAAATTTATTTTTAAATGTAGAAACCTTGGCGAATCTTACTAATCCTTCATATGTCAACTATAAATGTTTGGAGATATTTTTGTAAAAATATTCAAATTTCTAAGTACTTTATATAGTTTTTATAAATGTTTGGCGATTTTAAAGGTAAAATAATTTTATCCTATAGAATTTGGGCGAATCATTTTTAAAATAGCGAATCTCATTTTTGGAAAAACCATGGAAAATTAGCCCATGAGCGAAATTTAGCCCCTAAAATCATCCATGCCTATGGGTACAGGCTTGCTAGGGCACCCAGTCAATCTCCCCAAGCATGGTCAAGTGGGCTAATGTAAAATCCAAGCAATCATCAAAAATGAAGGGATCAGATGCATACATTCAAAGGTTATAATGATCAAAAGTGACACATACCATGATACCTGAACCAATTACCTCATGGAGCAAGAGCCTTCTCCGATACAAGAACAAGCTGATGGTGATGGATGTTGTTGCTGCTGACAAGACAAATCTGATGAGAGAAGAGAAGGATGGGCCCTCCAAGGCCATGCTCAAGTCAATCCTGCTCTCGGTACTCCATGTCTAGGACCTGTGGGCCTTGAGACATGATCTCCTGGTTATCTCTAAAAATCAAGGATAACAATTACGATTAAGGATTTTTTTCAATCTTGTGTTAAACTATTAAATGATCCATCATCTCTTAAAGTGTTACAAGATATGCTAGAAAGATGTAACATAGAGGTAGAAGGAAACCTAGAAACAAAAATAGTTAATCATCTGCATAAAAGGAGGAGAACAAGCAGAGAATCAAATTGAACGCTAACATTATAGATTTCAACATGGGAGATATCATACTGGATTTAGGATCTGAAGTAAATGTATTAGCCAAGAAGACATGGAAATTTATGGGAGAGCCCACATTAGGATATTCACTTGTTCAACTGAAACTAGCAAATCAACACAGAGTTCTACCAATTGGGAGACTAAAGGGGGTGACAGTAGATCTCAATGGAGTGCGCACTAAAGCCGATTTCGAAGTAATAGAGATAGTGGATGGCACAACACCTTATCCAACATTGCTTGACTTAGATTGGGTGTTTGACAATCAGGCCATAATCAACTTAAATATGAGGAAGATGAAATTTGAGTCAGGAGAATACAGATTCATTGCACCATTGGACCCATCAGAAGGGAAAAGGTTCGTAGAACCCACTTTCTTAGACCTAGAGGAAATTAACCACTTGTACTGAAAAACCGCGCGAGAAGAAGATTATGTGAATTCAACTGTATATGGGGTACTCAGTTGGATAAGTATCACTCCATGCGCGTCAAACTCAAATACATGCTTAGAGAACTGGAAGCAGAGGTTACACGAAGTCTCCACAAGAAGATACGCAAGAATAGACCACGCAGTCAGATGGGCAGGTACGGAGATAAGGGAACCTCCCAGATTCCATGGGGTGAATGACTTAGAATCATTCTTAACACGATATGAATACGAAGTGTTAGAAAATCAGAGGCTCTTATCCCTAGATATATCACTCAATGAAACACTTGCAAGATTGTGGAGTGCGCACAAAGAGACAGTTAAGGATTGGTACCAATGTAAGCGGTTACTGTGCATCAGGTTTCACACAGAACAAGAAAGAAATTAACTGAATAAATATGATGGACAAGGGGAACCAACAAAACACTTGGAGAAGTGCATAACATTATGGAGGATGACACCACTAGAGGAATGGCCTCATTATTTTGTTCAGACATTATAAGGGATTCCAACAAACTAGTAAACAGACCAGGAATTGCACAGGGGAACTAAAGACTGGATAGTTTTACAAAAAAAAATTACAGTCACTTTCTCATTTGAGCATGAGAGCCCCAACATAGAATCAACACTTAAACAAATCAAAGAGGTGATATTCATTAAATAACCATAAGTTGAACTCGTGATAGAAGAGAAAAGACAGAACAGACAGACAGTAAAAGAACTATTTTCATGCTACCATGTGCAGGAAGAAGCACCCAATGAACATGACCCACGAAACATTCAAATAAAGTTATTTGAAGGTGCACGAGAAGTGGAAGGTCCACCTCTGGAATTAGAATTATTTTATGTGCCGATCAAGGTGAAGAAAGTCAACATTGGGACAATTGAGAATCCCAAAATGGCCAACATTGGAGATTACTAGGACGAGCAAATAGTGGAAAGCATAACATAGTTACTGTGTGAGTACAACGACCTATTCCCAACAACATTCACATAGATGAAAGGCATAGTAGCAGAGCTAGGTGAAATGAAGATACCTCTCAGATCTTAGGCAAGACAGATAAGACAGAGAACCTATAGACTAAACCCAATTTATAAACAAAAAATGAAAGAATAAATTGACAAGATGTTGGAGGATGGAATCATAGAACCAGTAGAGAAATCAGAATGGGTAAGCCCTATGGTAGTTCAGGTAAATAAGCAAGGAGGGATAAGGATATGTGTTGACTTGAGGAAATTGAATGATTCTTTCCTACATGACCCTTTCCCTACTCTTTTCACAGATGAGGTGTTGGAGAACATAGGAGGTCAGGAAGCTTACTCATTCACTTACGGATTCTTGGGCTACCATAAGATAAAGATAGCTCCAGAATACAGGTACAGGACCACTTTTTCCAAAGAATGGGGGTCCTACCAGTACACAGTAATGCCTTTTGGACTAAAGAATTCACTAGCAATATTTTCTAGAGTAGTCATAGTTGCATTCAAAGAATTCATCCACCAGTTTTTAGAGGTATATCTGGACGATTGGACAGTATACAGTCTTTTGAAAGACCATGTAGGGGTGTTGAAAATGATTTTATAAAAATTCAGGAAGTGTCAGATATCGTTAAACATCAAGAGGTGCATCTTCAGAACACCCTTTGGGATACTATTGGGCCATATAGTATGCAAACAAAGCTTTCTAGTAGATCCTACCAAGATTGCAACAATTTTTAATCTACCACCACCAAAATCAGTACGTCAGTTAAGAGAAACATTGGGACACATAGGATACTACAGGAAATTTATAAAAGGGTATGTGAAAATCACTGCGCTAATGGAGAAATTGTTGAGAAAAGATATCAAGTTTTAGTGGAACGAGGACTGTCAGCGAGGATTGGATACTCTAAAAGAGAAAATGGTAACCGCACCAATACTAGTATTCCCGGATTGGGAAAATACATTCCATGTGCATGTAGATGCATCAACCACAACACTTGGAGATATTCTAGCACATCCAAGAATAGGGGAGTTGGACCATCCTATAGCATTTGCTAGCATAAAACTGTCAGAATTAGAGCAGAATTACAATACCACAGAGAGAGAAGGCTTAGATATGGTTTATGTGCTTCATAAGTTCAGACATTACTTATTGGGAAAACATTTCAAGATGTTTACAGATCATCCAACTCTCAAATACCTAGTCAACAAGCCAGTGTTGGGGGGGAGAATTTGTAGATGGTTATTGTTGTTCCAGGAATTTGACTTCGAAGTGATAGTCAAACCAAGGAAGTTGAATGCAAGACTGGATCACCTGTCAAGGATCCCTAATGGAGAGAAACCTACAAATATAGAGGACAACTTTCCTGACGCACAATTATTTTCAGTCCAAGTAGCTGATGAATATTTTGCGAACATCATTCAATACTTGAGTACAGGGACTGCGCCACAAGAATTCAACATTACGCAGAAGAAAAATCTGCTAGTCGGATTTTTTGACTATCAATTGATTGCAGAACACTTAGACAAGATGGGTGTAGACAACATCTTGAGAAGATGTGTATTAGAACATGAAATAACTAGTATTTTAGCAGAGGCCCATGAGAAAATAGCAAGAGGAAATTATGCAGGAAAAGATACCATGCAGAAGGTATTATGCACAGGACTATGGTGGCCGACTGTTCACAAAGATTCAAAGGATTACTGCTAGAGATGTGATGTATGTAAGAGGGTTGGTAAACCTAATAGACGGGATGAGATGCCCCTGAAGCCACAAGTAACCATGCAGGTATTCGACAAATGGGAAATAGACTTTGTGGGACCAATTAACCCACCAACAAAAAGGTCAGGAGCGAGGTATATTATCACTACGACATAATACTTAACAAGATGGGAAGAAGCATCACCAGTAAAATATTGCAGCACAGAGACAACAACACACTTCTTATTTGAGCAAGTGATCACTAGATTTGGATGCCCAAGGATTTTGATGAGTGACCAAGGCACTCACTTCATTAACAACACTATTAAGGCGATGACTGAGGAGTTTGAAGTTTATCATCAAAAGAGTACACTGTATCATCCTCAAGAAAATGGAATAGTGGAAGCCTTTAATAAGATCCTCGAAAATGCACTGACAAAGATATTCAATGTTAATAGGGACGATCAGGACTTGAAGATACCAACAATATTGTGGGCATACAGGACCACAAGTAAAAAACTGACAGGTCAGACACCATTCAGATTGGTGTATGGACAAGAAGCAGTGGTTCCATTAGAGCTTTTGGTATCTATTATGCACGTAGCAGCAATTACAAATATGACAAAGTGAGGAGAACAAGAAAGGCTAAGTCAACTGATGATCATGGAAGAAGATAGGATTCTAGCAGGGTTTCACCAAGAGGTACAAAAAGAAAAGGACAAATATTGCCATGATATATATCAAGAGGAAAAGTTTCAAGGAGGGAGACCTAGTCTTGGTGTACGACAGTAAATCTCTTCAACACCCAAGAAAACTCAGAATGCATTGGTTGGGACCATATGAAGTAAATACTATCATAGATGGGGGAGCTGTATAGTTGAAGGATTTGGGAAGAACAAAACTTTGAGGAATGATCAATGGGAGTCGAATGAAGTTGTATAGGGACAATCGACCTCCTAGCACTTCAAAACAAAAAAACAAAGCAAAGGACTGCGCACAACAATAGAGGGGTTATCGTGCCAGAAAACAAAAGACAACACCCAAATAAAGGAGAGGCAGTGCGACAAAAATAAAAGGTCCATGTGAACTAGAGAAGTACCATAGAACCCACTTGGAACAGTTAGCGCGCCAAAAAAAGGATCAACGGTCAGAAAAAGGTCGCAATTGGAAAAATGGCAATTATGGCGAATAGGTGCCAACTGGTGGAATCTATCAAAATTGAATGAAAAGAACGATCGACGGGACGTCACATTAATCGTGCCAACTGGCGATGTCAAGGGAATTCAATGGCAGGTACGCGGGAAGTGCCAATTCATTTAAACCACAACTCGGGTAACTTCTCTGAGAAGCTTCATACGATTGCTATATAAGGAAAGCACGTAGGTAACAAAAGGGTTATTGGGAAATTGGGAAAATAAAAGAGAGACAAAGTATATGGAGCAAAGAGCGAGTTTGCAGGTGTTACATAACGAACTAGCTCGGCGGAGACCATCTTAACCACCATGGCACCACCCAAGCTAGGAGCATCGAGCCAGGCATGTAGACAACTACGAATCAACCTTAGAGTACCTCAACAGCCATAGGGAATCACACAGGAACTGGCACGAAATACCAAATTCGTCAACTTGGATGAAATCCCTTCACACAATATGGAACCAGGGAGCCCAACACCAATGGTGGAGGAAACCCAACAAATAGTAGCAGTGGGCATGGACATCGATATTCTGTAAGGGGGGCAAAGCTAGCAGGCCGAGGACGCAAGAAATACTTTGCACCCGGAAAACCCTGAAGAAGCCCCAAGGGTTAATATGATTGTCCCAAACCAGACAAAAGCGGTCTCACCAAAAAAATAGCACACAACAGCGCCAGAGAAACAACAAGGGGGTATAGTAGAATATGTTATTGTCTGACCAAAGGAGTATACAGAGGAAAGAACAATGGAGGTTGGAACCTCGAGTCAACCACCACAGGAGAAGGGAAAGAAAAAATAGCAAGATCACTACATAGGAAGAATGCAACAACCATAGTCTTACCGCGCATTCTGGAAGGAGTCTGTATCATGGCTAACCTATTAGGGTGCGTGGAGAAACTACGGTACTCAGGTCACAATGTGACCGACACAGACAAGTTTCCAGAGTTTGCAAAGCAAGTTTACTTGGACAGCGTGGGTATAGGACCCTTCGGCGAGCCAATTCTCCAATCGAAACAGTGAGCAATCAGACTGGCCAACACCGGGATCCTGAACCTGTTGAATATCCCACACTTTGGAATGGGTCACGACGTAAATAACTGCTTTAAGCATCTTATGGAAGTTACCCATGGAGGATGCATATGGGTGGAAGACCCTGTCTCGATAGATGTAGAGCTCGTTGTGTTTATTACAGGGTTTCCATCTCAAGGAGAGAGTCTCATGCAGTTCCTCGATGACAAGACAATGGAGAAGGTGTTGGCCAAGGAAATGAAGAAGATGTATGAAACAGAAAAGGGTTGCACAAAATCATCATCAAATGCATTAGTGACGAAGAAAAAAGTTTGGCCACCAAAATCATGGCGTGCAAGTTGCTCAGGAAGTGTCACAAGGAGGAAGTCCCTGTCAAGGTCATCCCAACTACAGCACAGTGCGTGGAAGGCACTATGCTTAGCTGGGCCCCGTACTTATTAAACCTATTCCTTGAGGACTGCAAAGACGCACACACATGGGGAAAAATTTTCAATACTCTTGGCTACTCATCATTATCCCCTTGGTCGGATGGAGGGAGCCTAAGTATTCATATTTTTTCAAGTGAAGCACTTGTTACCGCGCAGTGCGATACCTATCATTAGGGACCACTTCAAACCCCAAAAACAAAAGTGCAAATGTAGGCATGTTCAGAGGGTATTACAACGACCTATAGGAAATCATTGCCAACACTTGGCGGATTAGGCTAGAGGTGGTCATGCAATATCGGGACATCGCCAACTCTAAAGCGACCAGACATATTGTGTGGATCCAAGCATGAAGGGATCCTCAGAAGGAATGGCTACAACTACGATACTGTGTTAAGGAAGAGGAGGTAGAGATGGCCATCAAGGATTGACAAGATGATTGGAGAGTTCCAATTCTGATTCAAGAGATGTCCACGGATAAGGAGGCTAATGAAGGGAAAGAACAGACACCTGCAAGAGACAAAACAATGCCCAAGAAGCGAAAACCAAGTGAGAAACCATCAAAATAGAAGAAAGGGGGTGCACCAAAGAAAGGTAACCGGGAAGAGAAAAAGAACACCACCCAAGCACCGCAGGAACAGGAGAAAGAGGTTGAGACAGCACAGGGGACTACATCAAGTGTTACCCAACAAGAAAAAGTCCAGACAAAGAGGTCGATCATACACACTGGGGGTGTGCACAAGAAGGATAAGGCGCACAATATGTCGTTGGAATATACATTCACTAAGGATGATGCAGACCTCGTGGCCAAAATGGTCCAGAACTGAACATCGGAGGATTTTGAAGAAGCCCAACACCAAAGGGAAAGGATTCAGGATGAGCTGGCCAACATGAGGCAACTCCTAGAACATATCATAGAAACATAGAGGGCAGGCATAGGAATAGAGTTAGTCCCTGTAGCATCAGAAGCAGGAGCCAAGGCTGCATCGAGCAAGTAGGATATGATCCAGACGATACCACAAGAGAGATCAAATTTTCACGTTACACCGAAAATATTGCACATGGATGAAAATGTAGGATAGACACCCTTGAAGTATCTGGTGCAGCTACAATTGGTAATGATGCAGATATCAACCAAGGTGCTATACAAACTGCAAGTCAATGTCGCACAGGAGGTGCAATCACATGCACAAAAATACGTAGTAGAATTGTAGCACACAAAGGACATCAAAGAGGGGTTGGAGTTGGTGCTTGAGCAAGTCAATATCAAGACCAAAGATGAAAAGGATCATGCATATAGGCTCTACAAAGATTGGTTGTAGCCTACGACATAATTCCAAAGAATGTGCAAATATTAGAGCCCACGATGACGCAAAAAAATTGATCAGATTGTGCAAACAATCGATCAATACAGGCAAGAGATCGATAACCTCTAGGAACAACTCATTCCTACCACTCTTATGGAGGTGAAGGAGCAAAGGAAATAGAAAGAAACAGGGAAGATGGAGGAAATGGAACGACAAGTCCATGCAATTGCTGACTTGTTCGATAGAGCAACACAACTATGGACAAATCTGGAGGAGGATCAAAAGGTCCAACAATGGGACCAGGAGGAGGAAAATATAAGCACAACTATATAGTACCTCAAGCAGAGACAAAAGACGATGAATATCACTGAGTGCCTCAAAGGAGTACAAGACATGAAGAAGTTGTAGGCAGAGCTCATAGCTACACAGACACAGAAGAAGGATCGACAAGCTCAAATGGAACCTCTTCAAGAGCTAGTAGTGAAATTCATTGTGCAGGCAGAGGAGGAAAAGAAGAACATGGCACAAAATCAGGCAGAGTGCACAGAAATGATCAGCGAGGAGATTACATTGCAAGTGTTGGACGCGCTTAGAGAAACGATTGCGCAGGCTCAAACACAAGTAAGGGAACTCACAGATAAGTTCCAAACTCTCACAGGAGCTATCGAAGGAGCACACAAATCTTAGGTGGCTCAATATGAACCACATGTCAGTGTTGGGGGCCTATTGGATGTAGACCCAGTTAGGGGAAAAGGTTATTTTTGGGAAGAGAAACATGAAAGGAAGAAAGGACAGCTGGAAGGAAAAGCAACACGTGTGAGGGAAGCATGTGAGGTCCGAATGCAAGGAAGACCTAACGACACTAGGGTTAGGGTTTTTGCAATGTATGGTAATGGCTGACGAGCCAAGAATATAAGTAGGTAGTACTTAGAGGAAGATGGGGACCGAGGCAGAGAAAAAGAGATAGAGGTGGGGAAAGAAAATATAGAGAGGACGATGGAAGAGAATGAATGGAAAAGATTTGCAAGAACTATACTATTCAGTAAGTTGGTGAGCTAGGGAAGAAGTGAGTCACTCGATCTCGAAGGTTATATCACAAGCTGAGGAGCCTGGTGAGATCTAGTCAACCTCATAGGGATCGAGGAGTTTGTTGAAGAGTGTAAGATCTAAGATTGTAAACATGTGTGGCATGACATATTACATAACCATAATAAAGATCTTGAGAGCCAGATATTTGTGGGCGTAGCCCAGGTGGGTGTGAACCACAGTAATACATGTGTTATGTGAATGAATGTATGCGAATATATTATTGTTAAATGATGAATGTTAGATGAATGAATTAACTAGTTAGATCTGGTATTTCACATGCATGAATAGAGTGACTGCTATAATCATATGTTAGACTGAATAAATAAATATTACATGATACAACCATATATCTCCACTCATTCCTAGGTTGCAAACACCTGAGTATTGCAACCACCCATAAAGCTATCTCGGGTGAGACTGCGCAGTACTCTTTGTGTGTTGTGTTGCCTTCTGGTTTACCAGGGGGGGAGATAGTTTTAGAGGGATTTTGTTGGGATCTTTCTAAGTCTGACCCTAGTTCAAATAGGATCAAAGTAGATGAATGATAAATAAGAGTAAATAAGTAAATAAAAATCCAACAATTCTATTTTTTTCCACAACTTTTGCAAGTTCATGTTTAACATGGTTCAAGAAAACAAGATAAAATATTAGATAAAATTCTTTGATCTAGGGGATTCATCAAGATATAGTAAAAATATATTCTCTTTTACCTCATATTCAATGACTTGATTCATCATTTGAAATTCTACATTTAGACTTGTTGATCTCTCTTCATATTTGGGACTAGAGTCAACCTCCTAGGGTCTTTTTGAAGGACTTATCAAGATTCCCTCTACATTTTTATAGAGACAATACTCCTCTTTCTCACTTATATATTCAATACACTCACTCAGAAAACAGATTTATACATTCAACATCAACACCTGTGAGTGGACCAAATGGTAACTGGAAAAAAAAATAAAAAATAAAAAAATAAATTATAATAGAAATATAATAACCTCACATATAATAAATAGAACAACTACATCCATTACATCACATCCTTTAACTCAATTAATGAGAGAAAATATTTTGAAGAAAGACTCATAAACAAAAAATAAGAGTGATGGCCCATAAATCATAGGGCTTTAAATGATTTCATTGATTTAGAATCATAAGATGCATAGGAGAAACATGCACGAGATCTCCTGCTTATACAAATTTTGAAACCACAAATGTTATGAACTCTTGGAATGGTTCTCTATGGGAGTAAAAAATATTACAAATTGATGTTCGAGTTCGAATAATATGTCTATTTATCGTAGGACACAATATTCCTGATACTTAAACTATAAAATGCATTTATCCAAACAGACTGGGATGGGGCTCCCGTGGACCAAATAAATAGCAATAATAACCTAGAAGAAATAAAGAAATGAAATCAGGAATAGACTTTATGAATAAACAATAAATCAATAAAGTTGGATTATTCATAGACTAGGAAGAAAGAAGGGAAATGCTTCAAAAATAAATGCACTCATAAAAAATAGTAGAGGAATGGTGGATGGATGGATCTCTCTCTCTCTCTCTCTCTCTCTCTCTCTCTCTCTCTCTCTCTCTTTGATGTCCATGATTAATCTACCTCTCTTCTTCTTTAATAATATTCATTTTCTTGAAGCTTCTTTAGGTTTAGGGTTGGGGTTTTAATTTCCCCTTTGTAAATATGAATTTAGATATGCATGCCTCCAAATGGGATCAACTTAAGACATTCACGAATTTCTTTTAACAAACCATTTTCCCAAAATATTTTTCTTTCAAACAAAAAATAATCATGACTATATTTTAATTTTTAGGGAATGATAACTATCATTTAATCCATGGAAACCACTTATAAGTTTTTCTTCATGTCTCTATATTTCTAACGAACTCTCGTTTTCTTAATTTGGACATTGGGATCAAAATTTATAGCCTTGGAGAGATAGCCACTCAACAGTCGTTGATCTATTATCCACGTGAATATTCGCCCTTGATTTGAAAATCCACCCTACTTATCCCACATGCATTGTGGGAAGGTACTAATTACATGTTTATAAAGGAAATGGTATCTTATATTATTTGTGTGTGAAGTAGAGATAGCCATGGAATTGTAACGACCCCATCATTACGACAACAAGCGAAATATTTTTTTTTCTTTTTGTTTTTAGGAGTTAAGAGGCAAGAGGCAACGACGAAAATAGTTTAACCACACCACTGACAATGAATGCAAGCATGCAGTCCAGGCAACAGGTTACTATGACACCACACACAGGCACAAAGACAACTAGCAAAACATGCGCAAAATAACAAGGAGGACAACTATCCGCCCGACACAACATGACCATGCCTACAAGCTAAGGGGCAACATCCCCATCCCGACATTACGGCCTAGATGAACAAAGACTAGAACCTCAAGGCACATGGACCTAACACCTGAAGGCATTCAACCCTTGCACCAAAAGCAACTCACACACTCGACAACACTCACACAAAGGCACCTACTCTTGCCAAGATCTCATTCACCGCTATCCCCCAGGGTGTCCGATGATCCCCTCATCAAGAATCATGTCGTTCCAAGGTGATAGATGCATCAATAACCTTGGTACAACACATCCTATCTGGACCAAGGAATCTATATAAATTCGACGTGCTAGAAACCGAATATTGAGAAGAAACCACACCCATACCCCAACAATAGGTCGACGAAGCTCCAGAACAAAGAAAAGAGATGACGCAAGTCAAATTTCGACACCGTCCACGACCCAACCAATCCCCCAGTCTAACTAGTCAATGATTACAATCTATTCTAACATGAGTTGCCATTCTAGACGGGGCACGTCTAAGTTACAACTAGTCATTAACTTAAATAACAACATTAGCAATCTTAAAGTAGAATGCTATCATTATAACACTTATGAACAATTAAATCTCAACATGTAGTCTAGTTCTACTGACCGGACTAACAATGCTAGTTGTCTACTATCATTGAGAAGGAAACTACTTACTATTAACATCGCGATAGCATTTTAACAAGGAAATTAACATAGCAATTACATAACAATTAATATAGCAGTTAACAAGGCAATTAACATAATGAATAACATAACAATTAATTTAGCAATAACCAGATAGTTTACATGACTTTTGTCATAACAAGTAATATAGCAATAACAAGGCATTTAATGTGTTAGTTAACATTCAATTGATATATCAGTAGCAAGGCAATTCACATGACTGTTAACATAACAATTAATAGTGCAATAACAAGGTGATTTACCTAACTGTTAACCATTTAGCTCGATGTGGCATTTAATCAATAAGAATGAATCTGTTGACCATTAACATTGTTGTAGCAATTGTTCTCTCTATTAATAAGGCAAGTAATATAGCATTTAGCATTGCAATTAACATGGCAATTAACAGCAAAAAGGAAACGGACGACCATTAACCTTGCAGTAGCAATTGTTCTGGCATTTAATATGACAAATACATAACAATGAATCTAGCAATAACAAGGCATTTACCCAACTATTAACCATTTAATTCGCTGGAAAAAACCAAGGCAATTAATGGACCCAAGACATCATTGTAGCCATTATTGTTGTTTCCAGGTTAAAGGGGCAGTCAACAATTGAGGCAAACTCGAGGCCTTTCAACCGCAAACACAACCCACAATTGATGGCGAATTTGGGGTGGATAATAGGAAAAGCAGTCATCTTAATCATGGCAATTTCGTGGTCAATTAAGGCGGCAACACAATCATCAATTTTAATAGCAAAATTCATGGGCACTACTGCAATTATAGTCAATCTTTGTTGTGCAAAACCGTGGGCATTTACAACAACCTCAGCCACGCATTGAATGGCAAATTTGTGGGCCTTCAACAGGAAAACGCAAACAATTTTTTAAAGGAAAAAGTGGTCAATTCACAACAAGTAAATTTATGATTTAAATGGCTAAATTTGTGGGTGATTTCTACAACAACACAGTTAATTTTTAATTATCAAAACCAAGGTCATTCCAACAAGTAAATTTATGATTTAAAAGGCTAAATTCATGGGTGATTTCTACATCAACACAATCAATTTTTAATTATCAAAATCGTGGTCATTCCAGCAAGTAAATTTATGATTTAAATGGCTAAATTCATGAGTGATTTCAGCAACCACTCAGTCAACGTTTTCAAGCAAAAACAATCGTGGGCGTTAACAGCCACTTAGCAAACAGTTTGGAGCAATTTCATGGGTGGTCAATTCTGGTAATAAAAATCTGTGCAATAAAATTGTGATGATATAATCATGCAGAAATAAAAATCCGTGACAGTCAAATCGTGGAAAAAAACTGTGTATTAAAATTGTGG
>JASDQU010013460.1:115582-132925 GCA_032191745.1 Picea mariana | reverse complement strand
AGTAGAGGTCATCAAGCGGCTGGACCTGCCAATGACCCCACACCCGTAGCCGTACACCATCGGCTCGCTTCGCCAAGGAATAGATCTCTATATCAAAAAACAGTGTCGTCTGCCCTACGACATCAAGCCTTTAAAAGATGAGGTACTATGTGATATTGCTCCCCTTGAACTTTGTGATGTTCTTTTAGGACAACCATATTTGTGGAAGCATCATGTTATGTGTTAATGCTCTGTAAATTTCTTAGAGGTTGTCAGAAAAGAAGAAATCTACGGGAGGTAACTTTATCCAACCTCTTCGAAGCTGGGATCTAGCCCTACCAGCTTCAGAGAGGGATCTCTCTGTATGATTTAGATATGTTTCGAATTTAAAATGTTAGGCTAGGTAAATAGAATATGTTTGTTTTGTTTGTTGTAGTTTTCGTTGGGTTGGCTGAGAGAGCTTTACACATCCATTGGGCTATGGGGTCTGTATCATGAAAATCAAACCTAAACCAGAAAACAAAGAAACTTTTCACAGGGCGAGATAATGTAATCACTGGATTCTTTTAGCAGCATAAATGAGGAATAGCAGAAAAAGTGAGAATGTCAGTTACAACAAAGAAGCAGTTAAGAATTTATTTATCGTAAAATCAGAAGATGAAACACTAAAATATTTTAAAGTCAGAAACAAGGTATACAAAGATAAATCCTGTAATGTTCGTTACTTTCAAAGATTAGATTTAGAAAACAGTATGATAACTAAGCGAGAAAAACATTTAACTCAGAAAGGAAAACATCACCAATGAGTGCAAGCAAGAATCCTGTGAAGATGCCTCTTTGTATTAATGGAAGATCTCTTGAAAAATATTACAGTCTGATAGCTCTCAGGGCATAAATATCAACCCTCAATACTTCCAAAAGTGAAGTATTTATAACCCAAAATTACAAACGATCCTGTCATTAAAGATCAGGACGTGGTAAATCTATTTTTAGCTCAACTAACTTAACAAATTACAAAAATCTAGGAAACTGTTTGATGACATGTCTAAACTGCATGTTGTTTTCTGGGTGAACCATTGGTGAGGCCTCTGCACAACATCATTTGACTCGATAGTTGACTGGGCTAGGACAGCTCATCGATTACTCGATCAGGGTGCAAAGTTCTTCCCATCGAAGATGACTAGGAATGTTGACTTTGAGTAATCTTTGGTAGACTTCATCCATCTCTATGTACTTGGCAAAAGTAGGCTTGGTGATGAAGATGTACTGGATCTCATGCTGTATGCTGATGTCCAACTGAAGTGCATCTAGGAATGCCTTGCCAATAATACTGCCTTGAATTCCTGAAAATTTTGAATTGTCCTTAGCCACGTCGGCTAGTCTCTTTTTGTAATCTGGGAGTGTCATCAGTTTGTCATTTATCACCTTCAAACCAAGAAGACCTTTTTTCTGTAGATCCTCGATCTTGCTGAAAAACCTTTGTACCCCTAGGTCCATAGCTTGAACCTTTTCTTCCAGCTGTAGCATCAGTCCTCTCTTGGTCAAGACTCTCTTGACCTCAAGGATGGTCTCCGTTCTATCCTCAATTCTTAGCTCTTCGAGCTCCTCTCTGGTTTTAGAATTTAGGAATTTGATGATTTCATTAGCCTGTGTGGGCATTTCTCCCAGTTCTGATCTAATCTTCTCGATGGCCTATTTACTTCTCTGCACCAATTCATTTTGCTCAAACATAATCTGTATCATTGGCCATATTTCATTCATCGACTTGATGATGTATGTCCAAACACTTTCTTTGACTTTGGCCAGTGTCTTTCCTGCCACTGTTTTCTTCTGGAGCTGTTGTAACTCTTGTTTGAGTTGGTCTGACACTTTTTTTTCCTTGGAGTAGCTGGTTTGATAAGAAGATTTGAGTTCCTGAAGGTTCTCAATCTCCTTTTTAAGCCTGCTAATCTCTGTCTCCTGCAAATTCATCTCTTCCATAGATTTAGCCAATTCAACCGTCTTTTCCAGAGACGTCAGTGGATTAGCCGATGGAACTTCTGCTAGTGATTTTGTGCTCAATTCTGAGAGTGGAATTGCACTCAATGGAATGACTTCCATGGGTTTCAACTGTTCTTTCTCTTTCACTAGCTTCTCCATCTCATCTTCCATTTCCTTCAATTGTGCATTCTGTTCCATGATCAACTTGAGCTTCTCATCGTTTTCTCCTTCTGTCTCTGCTATTTCCTTTGCCTACGAGTCTTTTGTTGGTGGCAGCTTCAATTGTTTCCTCAAAGATGCTATGTCTACGTTTTTTTTCTTGATCATCTCCTTGACTGCTTTCATATTCAAGGGATCATACCTGATCTAGAGGACCAGTTCCTCCAACGTCTTGATCCTGTTATCCTTGGCAAAGGATGATATCTTCTCCAACTTCAACTATGTCTGGACATTTTTCAGAGACACTTGTAACCTAGAGGCAGTAGTGGAAGCATGTGCCAGTGTGGAGAAAACCATTTCTCCTGTTTTCCTGTGCAGATCCATTTGATCAACTAGATGCGCGTCCTTAGTCTGGAATTCAAAAGTGGCCCTTTTGTAATCGGTGATTACCTTTGGGTCTGGTACCTGTGCTTGGAGGAATGCCATGTGCATTCTGCCCTTCTCAATTTTGAATGTCGATAACAACCTGTGTTGTGCAGTCGACGTCTACTTACAGAATTGGGCGTATGTGCTGCTATTCAAAGTCTAATTTTTTTTCTTGATCAGAATGTATTTCTCAAAAATACTTAGCTTCGATCCTGTTTTGCCTAGCTGGTTGATTGGTGGAGTAGCCATAGGCTTCTTTGGTAATACTGTGGTTATGATCTGCTTTCCACTTGTACTAAGGAGTGATCGATCAACCTTTGTCATTGTAGTGGATGGAATCTCCTTTTCTCCAGCCGGGTTAGGAGCCGGACTGGCTTTTGGCCTCTTGGTATGTTGTCGAAATTCTTCTGATGATACTTCCGTGACAGGAGGTGACAGATCTTGCCTAGGCCTTTTCTCCTTTGGAGCTTGTGGTGTGGTTTTCTATGATACAATGACCGGGAGGTCCTGTTGTTCTGTCTCAACCAAAGTATTTGGCTCCCATCCTGTCTGGTTTGCAAATTTTTCTACCTCAGGCCTAGATATGTGGACATACGGGATATTCTTGTTTTTTATCCTCATCTCAGAAATAATCCTGCACAGATCATAGTGCCATGTGAAACTGAAAAAGAATTTCATTTCCCTTGGCAGTCGGTCTGCTTCCTCCCCGGCGCCTCGACTGTTGCAGATGAAAGACCCAAAATGCCCTTTGATTCTGAGCTCTTGTTTCTTCTTTAAAGACACAAAATGAATATCATCCGAGTTTATCATCTGCCTTATGTATTCTAGGGAAAAAATTCTAACTGGTAAGTATTTGGGTAGTTTATATGGGGACAACTTGCACCCATAGACTCTGATCTCAATGTGATTTTGGTACAGGTACCAATCACCGGTCTTTGTATGGTCTGAGAGATGTAGGATCCTTTGAACTTCATCATTAATTCTGGGTTCTGGTCTGGCACTGAGCATACTCACCACCGGGTGGTAGAACTGATCAATGAACTGCTTGAAATTGAATTTCATGGAGTTATGTCTGAGCAAGGAAGTCCATGTGGTTACCACCTGAGGTTTTCCATCTCCGTCCATCTTCTGCATAGAAAAAGCAAATTTGTCCACTTGGAAGAAAATGAACAGGTATGCCAGTATTGAAGAATAGTGGAACATGCCCTCTGTGGTGAAATTTATGAATTGCTCGTGGATGTTGTTTGCCAAGAACATGTTGAAGTCGAACTATGTAGTGGGCTTCTCATCGGTGAAGAAAATAGACAAAAATCCCAGAATGGGTTCATCTACCCATTGATCTGAAAAATAACCAAGCAAGGCGCATAGGGACGTGATAACCTGGCTTCCTTTTGTTGAGAACATGGAGGAAGGATAAGGGGGGTTTGTAGTGGGGAGCTGAGCGGATTGTGGAAGGAAAAGCTCAAAAATCTGAGCTCTTTGAGGAAAAGACAGTTTATGGTATAATTTTGTGATGATCTCAAGGTTAAAAGGTGAGTCAGAGTTGGCTCAGGATATTTACATCATTTGGTCGATAGTTTCTGGCGTGATGAGGAAAAGAATTTCCCTAGACAAGGACAGGATGGCTCTTTGCTCGGGGATATAGTGGGATTGGCACTTGAGGGAGAATTTTGGGAAGTGGTGAATCTGGGAGAAGAGATACAAAGGTAGGTTGGACTCCCAGAGTCCAATTTCGTCACTATGGTCCAGGAAAACTTCTTTAATCCATGACTGTAGGTTCGCGAAGTCAAAATCGCACTTTGTGTCTGCGATTAAGTAGTCTTTGTCGGCCAGAGGAATCCTGTCGAGGTCGACAAGAGGCAGGAGAAACGGATTCTCCTCACCTTCTGTTTGTTTTAACTTTGGTGCCATTACTGTAACAATACCTGCAAATAAAACAAAGTTAGAGGGGATGACTGTAGATGTGGGCAACTGGTTGTAACGGAGAGGAAAACGAGGTAAATTCTCTGGTGCGATGAGTGGGTAAATGGTGAAGGAATGAAGGGTGAGGGTAATTTTGAGTAAACGGGTATCCGTTGGGCGCGGGAGATAGGTCAGTTGGTTAACGGATAGGTTATCCAGTAATAAATGGCCAACGGGTCATTTAGAATGTGAGATGGCAGGTGATAATGACTGAGACATACAGATGAGTGACGTGGCGGTTATCGATTGGGGGAAAAGACCATGGTGAAAGGACTTGCCATGGGTGAACGAGGGAAGAGGACTGACGGAGTTATGGGATGTGACTCTTATGGAAAAATGGATAATGACGTCAGGAGGTGATGAGGTATGTCAGACAATAAGAGGCAGTGGTATTTGGGACTAGTAGATTCATGCCATGTATAGATAGGGGGCCTTCAAGAGTAAAATTCCATTCCGGACCCCCCCCCACCATTAAAAATAGATCAGTCAGGGGGGGGGTCTGAAAAATACCTTGAGTCATCAATCTACGCGCTTTCCTTTCGACCGCAGATCTGTGCACGATCTTTAACACACATTCTGGACCCCCCCCCTTCATTAAAGGCAGAATGGACGGGGGGTCCGTAATCCAATACAGGCCATAGTTCTAAGCGTTGAAACTTGGGCCGTCCATATGCGCGCATACATTATATCCGATTCCAGACCCCCTCCCCCCCCACCGTTAAAGGTATAACAGTCGGAGGGGTCCAGAAAAGCTTGTCCACCGTAGATCTGGGCACGATCATCTGAGTCGTTGATACATGAGCGGTGCATAAATGTTGGCACAAAAAGCATATGCACCCAGAGAACTTAGGATAAGTGCATATCATGGGTTTTTCCCAAGCTTTCACATGTTTATATCACCAAGGGGTTAGACAACCAACTTTTTAAGCATCCAAGGCATGGTCCAACATTGATCATCGAGCTGGTTTTACTGAAAATAAAGAAAACTACCTTATGCTCTAACCTAACTTCCTATGACAATTAGCCTAGATTAAACTATTGGGCTAAGAACTTACTCTACCCTGGGGCTATCTGACCAAGATTAGGCAATCTAGCCAGATTTATTCACTAACTAACCTAGATCACTTGTCTAAGATTAAACAGTTTAGCCAAGCTTATTCACTATTCCTATCAACATCAATTTAAAAGGATTTGGCCATGCTTGAAAGGTATGGACCAAGTCACTGTTATTGCATGGGGCTCTAATTGAAATTCTTTTATGCCCTCTTTTATTCTTTTTCTTTCTTTTTCTTTTTTCTTTTTCTTTTTCTTTTTTCTATTTGCAAAATGAAAAATCATTTGACAAACAAAAAACACTAAAGAGATAACATTTTAGTCACCAGTTGATCCTATAAATTATAGGGTTATAACAACAGCTCCACCTGGGGATGGTACTCTCCTTGTGAAGTGCCAAGAATCTTGATTCCTGATGCTCTGAAAGTTTCTTCATAATCACCTTTGTTGCTTGATTGGTTTTATTTCAAAAAAATGGAAGACAATGATTAGTGGCTTAGGGCCTTCTCTCCGAGCTTCAACCATCTAACCAAAGTTATTCACTCAGAAATTCGCAAGCAAAATGAAAATGGTTTGTACAATGGAAAGTGTGACTTTAGGTCCCTACTGAGGTGGTGAATAATGCTTCAACATTCTGCCATTTACCGGTCCTCCTGGAAGATCTGTCCCATCACTGTTGTTGAGCAAGAAGGAATTATTCCCTCTGAATGCTTGAATCATGTATGGTCCCTTGCACAGACTGTCGAATTTTCCATGTTTTCCCTTATCTTCATTTCGAAAATCCCATCTCAGCACCAAATCTCCTAGCTCAAAATCATCCTCCTTGGTTCTTTTTTCAAAAATCTTCTTAATGCTTTCTTGGACTACCTGAGTCTTGTTGTATACTTCTTCCCTGGACTGTTGCAAATGGATCATCTAGTTGATCCTTCTTTGGGAGTCATTCGTCTCGGCTTGCATGTCTTGCAGCAATTTCATGACAGGAACTCCTAAGGAAGTGGGAAACACTGCTTCTGTGCCATAGACCAGCTGATATGGTGACATACCGATTGACCTTTTGGTGGTCAGTCTGTCGGCCCATAGTGCGAAAACCAACTTGTTATGCCATGAATTTTTGTTTTCTTGCAAAGTTTTCTTGATAATGTTTACCAGGGTTTTATTCGATGATTCCTCCAGCCCAAGTCCCTGAGGGTAGTAAGTTGTGGAATGTCCCAAACCAATATGATACTGGTTGCAGAAATCTATGAGTTTCTTAGATCAAAAAGCAGTTGCATTTTCAGTTATAATATTTCTAGGACATCCAAAACGAGACAAGATATTATTTTCAAGAAATTTAATAATGACAGAATCAGTGGCTTGCCTGCTTGGTACTGCTTCGATCCATTTTGTAAAATAATCCATGGAAGTAAGAATCCACCTGTGTTGGCCCGAAGAGGAAGGATGAATTTCTCCGATGAAGTCTAATCCCCATTGCTGGAAAGGGGCCTCAACGAAGATTGGTTTCAGGGGTAGAGGAAGAAGTTTCCTTTTGCCTTCGAATAGCTGACATTGAGGACACGAAGTCACTTTATGATGCACATCAACGAATAGATTTGGCCAATAGAATCCAGCTCTGAGGATTTTGTTGGCTGTGGCCTTCCAGTTCAGATGACCACCACAGTCTCCTGCATGAAAATCCTGCAATACTCTGTCAGCTTCATCCTTCAATAGACAATTTAACAAAATACCTCCAGGATCTTTCCAATACAGATTGTCTTCTAGAATGCAAAATTTTAATGCTTTCAATTTTAAAAACCTAGCTTTAGTTTTGGTCAAACCAGGGGAAGCTTGTAAATTATGCAAAACAAATATTAGGTTTGTGTACCATGGAGATTTGAGAAATACCTCTCTCACGCTTGGAGTCGCCTACTCACCCTGTTCATCTACTGCAGCTAAGAAATTAATGTCAAAAGCATGGAAATTTGATTCAGCCATCAACTTTGCTAGAACTTGACCTTTAATCAGTTTAGTAGGCTTAATCTCTATGTCATACTCTAGAATGATAGCAATCCATTTTCCTCTTCAGCCATCCGAATTGTCCTGGGTTAAAATGTCTTTTACTACCGCATTCAGAACATAAGCAATGGTGTGGGAATGGTGAATGTATACTCTAAAATATTTTATGGCTTTCACTAAGGCAAAAGCTTGTTTCTCCATTATTTTATAATTCAAAGCAGCATCTCTTAAAGATTTACTGAAAAAGGCTATGGGTTGTTCATACACTTCCTTGTTTTTCTGTAGTAATACTGTTGCAATGGTATGTTCAGAGGCGAAAGAAAAAAGATAGAAATCTTTGGTGAAGTCAGGACTGATCAAGACTGGGGCCTGTGTGAGTGCACGTTGACTTTTTCAAAAGACTACCTGGACTCGGTGTCCCATTTTATTTTTGTGTCCTTTTTTAACATGTTTGTGATGTTCCTGAGAAGCTCAACCAGGTTGGGTATGAATCTTCGCAGAAAGTTTATTTTTCCAATAAAAGACTGTAACTCTTTGATATTTCTTGGGTGTTCTAATTTCTAAATGGCCTCGATTCCGCTGGGGTCTATTTTAATTCCGTCCTTAGAGATTATGTTCCCTACAATTTTACCTTCCTCTAATCCGAACAGGCTCTTCTTAGGATTCAAAGAAATCCCAAATTTCCTACATTTCTCAAACACTCGTCTGAGATGTCTTAAGTGCTCGTCATCAGATTGGGAAAACACAGTTACGTCATCCAGATAGATGACAATAAACTTGCCGAGTTATTCCACAAAAGTGATGTCCATCACTCTCTGGAAATTGGCCCCAACGTTCATCAACCCAAAAGGCATTTTCACGTACATGAAAGTACCCCGTGGTGTTGTGAAAGAAGTTTTCTCTTGGTCATCTAGGTGAACGAGGACCTGATTATAACCTGAGAAACCATCCAGAAAAGAAATTCGACTGGATCTAACTACCCTTTGTAAGATGTGGTCCATTTTTTGCACTGGGTAATTGTCTTTCAGAGAGACCTTATTCAGATTTCAAAAATCGATGCAAAGCCTGATTTCTCCAGATTTCTTTCGTGTTGGGACCAAATTTGAAACCCATTTGGAAAATTGTAATGGGACTATGATTTTAACATTGTACATTTTTTTGATTTCTTTTTCTATCAGGGGAAGTAGCTTGGGATTGATTCTCCTAAGTTTCTGTCTGAACGGTTTTTGATCTTCCTTTATTGGAATCCTATGTTGTATGATGCTGGTGTCATAAGATTTCAAGTCCTCGTAACCCCAGGCAAATACGTCTAAATATTCCTTGAAAAGATCAATGTATTTGAGTTTCTGCTCAGGGGGTAATGATTTGGAAAGTTTCACCATCTGGGTTTCTCTTCTGTCCCTATATTACAATCTTCTACTTCTTGACCACTGGCTTCAATTTTCGGTTTTTTAGCTACATCATTAAAATTGAATAAGTCCTCTAAAGGAACTAAACCCTTAGGTAAAACATTACTTTTCAAATGCAACACATCAACTTCTATCTCATCCTCACCTAATTCTCCTGAATCTATCTTATTTACACTATCATTTCCAAAATCAGGTCTTTCTATATTTTCATCTCCATTTTCTAAGTCTATGTTTGTACACTCGAAATCATTTTTACATTGCAAAAAATATTCAATTTGATCATCATTACCAAATACCTGCAAGTATCTGATGTTTTCTGGAATGGTTGGTCTGCACTTCACCTCCACCGTGTATGGGCGAGTGGAACGAAAAGGTATCTTGCATGTGGTTGCTGATGTAGCTAATCCATCTGCTAAAATATTTTGTCCCCTAGGCATCACCTGCAAACCAACTTCAGTGAAACATTTAAGGGTGTCCAGAAAAACATTCCTATAAGCTCTAAGATGGGGATGTTTTGTTGCATACTCACCTTTAATTTGCTTAATAATTAATTCAAAATCTCCCCTTACCATGATTTGTTTGGCACCAACCTTCTTCAAAAGTTTAATACCGAGCATCAAAGCTTCATACGCAGCTATGTTGTTAGTGCATTGAAAATTCAATTTGTAAGAATGGTTTTTCGAATACCTGGATCTGTGATTGTGCAACCAAAATCCCGCTCCAGCTCCTTCTTTTTTGACAGCCCCATCAAAATCCATGCTCCAGAAATCCGCTAGCAATTCTTCAGTTATCACATTTTTCTTTCTTTCTGCCTTGGTGATTTCTTGGCCTTCGTCTGGACCAGATGTATCTTCTTCCAGTTGAGTGATTTGTTCTTCCATATCACCATCATTATATAGGAAAAAGGAATCCAGGTCAGAATGTGTAGAGTACAGAGGATAGTTATGTGGTTTTTCTTGGCTGCTAACCATGTATTTCATCAATGTTTCTTGGTATAGTCTTCTTTGTTGCCCAAAAACTTGGACAGTGGCATACGACATATCCAACTGTAAAGTACCTTTCAATTTGGCCCCCCAAGACCGGGAAAACAACATACCATACTTCGGGGGAATGTCCGCAACCACAACATCCATGACCATGCTTTTTGTGGGAATCTGAACCAGGGGGATACACAGATCCTTGATCAAACCGATACATCTAACTTTATTGGAGTCAAAAGAGTGTAAGTCCTTGTAAGGTCTGGTAACCTCAAGTCCCAGTTTTTCCATCACTTCTTTAGGCATCAGATTATGGGAAGCACCTGAATCTAACATGGCATTATGCAGAATCAGGTCGTGTATATTAAGGCTGATGTAAAAAGGAGTGACAGCACCATTGTCGGTTTGACCATCCACTTCAGGTCCGAACAGGAGTTCAGGTTTATCATCTGTAAGGTTTACAGTATCTGAATGATTCGTTGATCCAACAATTAAGGCCTTCGTGCCTATATCAAGTTCAATGGTCAGTGCTTTAATCACTTGTGAACGGTAAGCGTCTTTGCTCATCAACTCAGAAAGGGGAATGGGAATTTTTACTTTGGCTAATTCCCCTTCAAGGCTGAAAAGTGTAGGTGCTCTGCTTTGGCTCAGCAATTTTGATTTTTCCACCACAATCTTCTGGCCAGAAGTATTTGGTGGGTTAGTTGATGAAACCTCAGTCTGCGATGATCTTTTCAGAATAGTAAGGTTTCTTTTTGCTGGAAATTCAACATTACCTTTCTCAGGGCTCTTCTCGGCAGAAGGCTCAGAGGATTTTTGGGTTTTGACTATCTTCTTTGTTTCGGTCACCTTTTTTGGAGAACTTCCATCTGTCATTTTACTTCGCAGGTTGTACTGCCGGTGTACCTCCAAAATAGCATTTTCAAATGCATGTTGTTCAGTGTCTTCAGCGTCTTCGCTCACCTTTGTTTGAGAGAGAAGAAAAAGTTATTTCTCTTCCTCGGTAAGGAAGATAGCTTCGTTATTGTGAATGCCCATGAGGTTTATGTGAGTATCCTCCAGTCCTTCAATTACTTCTTCTCCTTCATCGACATAATTTTCCTGTAGGGGAGGTCTGATCTATTGATCAGGACCTCTCTATTCTCTTTGATCCATAGGATCTCTCTGCCTGATTTGGGGAGGGTTTCTTCTGAAGTTAGGATTCCGAATTTGAGGAGCTGGTGGGTTTTCTCTAGGAGGGTTTCTTTCAGATACAATAAGTCTCTCCTCCATTCTTTCCATTGCTCTAGCCAAGGAATCCAATTTGGAATTAGAAGTTGATGTGGAAGGTTCCTCTTTGATTGTGACTCTCCTCTCTGTCCTCTGTCGTGCCCTTTTTGCCAATAGGTTGGCCTCCACACTTATTGCACTTTTCTGCATGTACTCCAGGGTGGTGGAGTTTCTTTCCCTTAATTGATATGACATATCGACGTCAAAACCATCAGGGAATTTTATCAATGCCAAACCTTGTGGAGGTTTAATATCGGCTGGAATTGCATTGTACAGGTTATTGAAA
Organism: Picea mariana; assembly: GCA_032191745.1. Classification (NCBI taxonomy): domain Eukaryota; kingdom Viridiplantae; phylum Streptophyta; class Pinopsida; order Pinales; family Pinaceae; genus Picea; species Picea mariana. Next base: position 121,433 of record JASDQU010013460.1, on the reverse strand, counting down.
TGGGTGCAGTAATCTTGTACTGTCTCACCTTGATTTCTTCTAATGTTTTCGTACTTTGACAAGATTTGGAGAGGGTTTTTCTTTACCTCCGATCTATCTAGAAAAATTCTTTGAAATGCGGTAAGTTCGAGTACTGAGGCAGCACGTAAACCTTTATACCATTTCTTAACGTCACCCGTCAAAATTTGCGCAAACAATATCATTTGAACGTCAGCCTCATCTACTTCCTACAGGTCAAAATAAGCACTCATTTTATCAACGTGTTGTTGGGCGCTCAAGGGTCCTGTTCCATCAAACTGTGGAAGTCTCGTTTAATAGTCTTGGGGCATAGCATGAAGGGGTGCGACCAACACCAAGGGAGCATATTTGGCTACCATGATAGGTGGAGGAGGCAGGATGACAACCTGGATGATAGGTGGGGTGGTGAAAGAATATGAGGATGAGGAGGGGCTAGCTGGCACGGAGTGAGTGGTTTGAGGTTTAGCAGTGGGAGATCGAACTTCAGGAGTCCAGGGTTGCAAGACAATTGGGTCTAGGACGGTTTCAGCCACAAAGCTTTTAGATTTCGTTCTAAACAGGCTTTGTTCGAAAAGGATGTCAAAATCAAGATCCTGAAGGAAAACAAGCTCTTCTGGAAGAGAAGGGGACTTCTGAAGGGGATTATGACTTATTGAACCTTCAATAATGGCCTTTTTGCTGAGCAATTGTTCTGGATTATCAGTTGCTATCCTAGGTTTTGGGTCAGGGTGAGATCGAGTATAAGCTCTTTTGGGAGCCAAATTTATTTTTTATTTTTATATATATACTTTTTAGTTTTACGAATCCGAAAATAATATGTGCAGGTTTTTAACAACCTCTAAACATTACTCCTTTCTCATATTTGCAATATTTCAGAAGCAAACTGTTCTTCCAGGGAAAAGAAGACGTGAGGTTAAAATTTGTTCAGTTCTTCCCTAGTGGAGTCGCCACTATGTTAACGCTCTGTAAATTTCCTAGAGGTTGTCAAAAAAGAAGAAATCTACAGGAGGTAACTTTATCCAACCGCTTTGAAGTTGGGATCTAGCCCTACTAGCTTCAAAGAGGGATCTCTCTGTATGATTTAGATATGTTTCAAATTTAAAATGTTAGGCTAGGTAAATAGAATATGTTTGTTTTGTTTGTTGTAGTTTTCGTTGGGTTGGCTGAGAGAGATTTACACATCCATTGGGCTATGGGGTCTATCATGAAAATAAAACCTAAACCAAAAAACAAAGACACTTTTCACAGGGCGAGATAATGTAATCACTGGATTCTTTTAGCAGCATAAATGAGGAATAGCATAAAAGGTGAGAATGTCAGTTACAACAAAGAAGCAGTTAGGAATTTATTTATCGTAAAATTAGGAGATGAAACACTAAAATCTTTTAAAGTCAGAAACAGGGTATACAAAGATAAATCCTGCAACGTTCGTTACTTTCAAAGATCAGATTTAGAAAATAGTATGATAACTAAGCGAGAAAAACATTTAACTTAGAAAGGAAAACATCACCAATGAGTACACACAAGAATCCTGTGAAGATGCCTCTTTGTATTAATGGAAGATCTCTTGAAAAATATTACAGTCTGATAGCTCTCAAGGTGTAAAGATCAACCCTCGATACTTCCAAAAGTGAAGTATTTATAACCTAAAATTACAAACGATCCTGTCATTAAAGATCGGGACGTGGTAAATCTATTTTTAGCTTAACTAACTTAACAAATTACAAAAATCTAGGAAATTGTTTGATGATGTGTCAAAACTGCATGTTGTTTTATGGGTGAACCGTTGGTGAGGCCTCTGCACGACCTCGTCTGACTGGATAGCTGACGGGGCTGGGACAGCTCATTGATTACTTGATCAGGTCGCAAATTTCTTCCCATCGAAGATGACTGGGAATGTTGACTTTGAGTAATCTTCGGTAGACTTCATCCATCTCTATGTACTAGGCAAAAGTACGCTTGGTGATGGAGATGTACCGGATCTCATGTTGTATGTTGATGTCCAACTAAAGTTCATCTAGGAATGCCTTGCCAGTAATACTTCCTTGAATTCCTGAAAATTTTGAACTGTCCTTAGCCATGTCGACTAGTCTCTTTTTGTAATCTCGGAGTGTCATCAATTTGTCATTTATCACCTTCAAACCAAGAAGACATTTCTCCTGTAGAGCCTCGATCTTGCTGAAAAACCTCTGTACCCCTAGGTCCATAGCCTGAACCTTTTCTTCTAGCTATAGCATCAGTCCTCTCTTGGTCAAGACTCTCTTGACCTCAAGGATGGTCTCCATTCTATCCTCAATTCTCAGCTCTTCCATCTCCTCTCTGGTTTTAGAATTTAGGAATTTGATGATTTCATTAGCCTGTGTGGGCATCTCTCCCAGTTCTAATCTAATATTCTCGATGGCCTGTTTACTTCTCTGCACCCATTTATTTTTCTCAAACATAATCTGTATCATTGGCCATATTTCATTCATCGACTTGGTGATGCCTGTCCAGACACTTTCTTTGACTTTAGCCAGTGTCTTGCCTACCACTGTTTGCTTCCAGAGCTGTTGTAACTCTTGTTTGAGCTGGTCTGACACTTGTTTTTCCTTGGAGTAGTTGGTTTGATAAGAATATTTGAGTTCCTAAAGGTTCTCAATCTCCTTTTTAAACCTGCTAATCTCTGTCTCCTGCAGATTCATCTCTTCCATAGATTCAGCCAATTCAACCGTCCTTTCCAGAGATGTCAGTGGATTAGCCGATGGAACTTCTGCTAGTGATGTTGTGCTCACTACTGAGAGTGGAAATGCACTCAATGGAATGACTTCCATGGGTTTCGATTGTTCTTTCTCTTTCACTAGCTTCTCCATCTCAGTTTCCATTTCCTTCAATTGTGCATTATGTTCCATGATCAACGTGAGCATCTCATTTTTTTCTCCTTTTGTCTCTGCTATTTCCTTTACCTGCAAGTCTTCTGTTGGTGGCAGCTTCAATTGTTTTCTCAAAGATGTTATTTCTGTTTTTTTCTTCTTGATCATCTCCTCGACTGCTTTCACATTCGAGGGATCATACCCGATCTTGAGGACCAGTTCCTCCAACATCTTGATCTTGTTATCCTTGGAAAAGGATGATATCTTCTCCAACTTCAACTGTGTCTGGACGTTGTTCAGAGACACTTGTAACCTAGAGGCAATAGTGGAAGCATGTGCCAGTGTGGAGAAAACCATTTCTCCTGTTTGCCTGTGCAGATCCATTTGATCAGTTGGATGCACGTCCTTAGTCTATAATTCAAAAGTGGTCCTTTTGTAATTAGTGATTACCTTTTGGTCTGGTACCTGTGCTTGGAGGAATGCCATGTGCATTCTTCCCTTCTCAGTGTCAAATGCTGATAGCAGCCTGTGTTGTGCAGTCGACGTGTTCTTCCAGAATTGGGCGTATGTGCTACTAGTCAGAGTCTGATTCTTTTTCTTGATCAGATTGTATTTCTCAAAAATACTCAGCTTCGGTCTTGTTTTGCCTGGTTGGTTGATTGGTGGAGTATCCATAGGCTTCTTTGGTAATATTGTGGTTATGATCTTCTTGTCGCTTGTACTAAGGAGTGAGCGATCAACCTATGTCATTGTAGTGGATGGAATCTCCTTTTCTCCATCCGGTTCAGGAGCTGGACTGGCTTTTGGCCTCTTGGTATGCAGTCAAAATTCTTCTGATGATACTTCCGTGACAGGAGGTGACAGATCCTGCCTAGGCCTTTTCTCCTTTGGAGCCTGTGGTGTGGTTGTCTATGATACAGTGACCGGGAGGTCCTGTTGTTCTATCTCAACCAAAGTATTTGGCTCCCATCCTGTCTGGTTTGCAAATTTTTCTACCTCAGGCCTAGATACGTGGACATACAGGATATTCTTGTTTTTTATCCTCATCTTGGAAACAATCCCGCACGGATCATAGTGCCATGTGAAACTGACAAAGAATTTCATTTCCCTTAGCAGTCTGTCTACTTCCTCCCTGACGCCTCGACTGTTGCAGATGAAAGACCCAATCTACCCTTTGATTCTGAGCTGTTGATTCTTCTTTAAAGACACAAAATGAATATCATCTGAGTTTATCATCTGCCTTATGTATTCCAGGGCAAAAATTCTAACAGGTAAGTATTTGGGTAGTTTATATGGGGCCAACTCGCACCCATAGACTCTGATCTCAGTGTGATTTTTGCACAGGTACCAATCATCAGTCTTTGTATGGTCCGAGAGATGTAGGATACTTTGAACTTCATCATTAATTTTGGGTTCTGGTCTGTCACTGAGCATACTCACCACTAGGTGGTAGAAATGATCGTTGAACTACTTGAAACTGAATTCCGTGGATTTATGTCTGAGCAGGAAAGTCCATGCGGTTACCACCTGAGATTTGTCATCTCCGTCCATCTTCTGCATAGAAAATGCAATTTTTTCTGCTTGGAAGAAAATGAACAGGTATGCCAGTATTGAAGAATAATGGAACATGCCCTCTGTGGTGAAATTTATGAATTGCTCGTGGATGTTTTTCACCAAGAACGTGCTGAAGTTGAATTGTGCAGTGGGTTTCTCATCGGTGGAGAAAATAGACAAAAATCCCAGAATGGGTTCATCTACCCATTGATCTAAAAAATAACCAAGCAAGGTGCATAGGGACGTGATAACCTGGCTTCCTTTTGTTGAGAACATGGAGGAAGGATAATGGGGGTTTGTAGTGGGGAGCTGAGCGGATTGTGGAAGGAAAAGCTCAAAAATCTGAGCTCTTTGAGGAAAAGACAGCTTCTGGTATAATTTTGTGATGATCTCAAGGTTAAAAGGTGAGGCGGAGTCAGATCGAGATATTTGCATCATTTGGTCGATGGTTTATGGCATGATGAGGAAAAGAATTTCCCTGGATGAGGACAGGATGGCTCTTTGCTCAGGGATATAGTGGGCTTGGCACTTGAGGGCGAATTCTGGGAAGTGGTGAATCTAGGGGAAGAGATACAAAGGTAGGTTGGACTCCCAGAGTCCAATTTCGTCACTCTGGTCCAGGAAAACTTGTTTAAGCCATGACTGTAGGTCTATGAAGTCGAAATCGCACTTTGTGTCTGCAATTAAGTAGTCTTTGTCAGCCAGAGGAATCCTGTCGAGGTTGACAGGAGGTGGGGGAAACAGATTCTCCTCACCTTTTGTTTGTTTTGACTTTGGTTCCATTACTATAACAATACCTGCAAATAAAGAAAAGTTAGCGGGGACGACTGGCTGTAAAGGAGAGGAAAACAAGGTAAATTATCTAGTGCGATGAATGGGTAAATGGTGAAGGAATGAAGGGTGAGGGTAATTTTGAGTAAACGGGTATCCGTTGGGCACGGGAGATAGGTCAACTGGTTAATGGATAGGTTATCCAGTAATAAATGGCCAACGGGTCATTTAGAACATGAGATGGAAGGTGACAACAACTGAGACATACGAATGAGTGATGTAGCGGTTATCGATTGGGGGAAAAGACCATGGTGAAAGGACTTTCCATGGGTGAACGAGGGAAGAGGACTGACAGAGTTATGGGATGTGACTCTTATGGAAAAATGGATAATGACGTCAGGAGGTGACGAGGTATGTCAGACAGTAAGAGGCGGTGGGATTCGGGACTAGTAGATTCATGCCACGTATAGATAGGGGGGCCGCCAGAGTACAATTCCATTCCAGACCCCCCCCCCCACTATTAAAAATAGATCAGTCGGGGGGGTCCAAAAAATACCTTGAGACATCGATTTGCACGCTTTCCTTTCGACCGCAGATCTGCGCGCGATATTTAACACACATTCCAAACCCCCCCCCCTCCATTAAAGGCAAAACGGACG
>JASDQU010013460.1:71953-82259 GCA_032191745.1 Picea mariana | reverse complement strand
CTTTATTTTCAAAGTTTCTTCAAAAATTAGATTTAAAATGTATTCATAAATTAAATTAAAATACATATTTATAATTCTTAAATTACATCATTAATTAATATAAGATTTAAATCATTAAAAAAGATTAGACAAAGTTACCACCTCTCCCTTTTTATCTATAATTATGATTAAGTCATTAAATATAAAATTAAAATCATAAAACATACCTGAACCCTTTACCAGGATTTAAATTTTAAATTTTGTAACTCCATTTTATCTATAATTATAACTAATTATAACTAAGTCATTATGACTAAATCATTATGTTGGAGATACTTCACACACACCTAGGATTTTTTTTTCCTAAGGTTTTCCCTATGTTTATTAGTCATTATTCAGTCTCCTATAGTTTAGGGAGAATATTCATTTTCCTACATTCTAGGAGAATATTCTCTTCAGTTCACACTTCAATTGGATCAGTTGAGTGGAGTCTTGATGCCACATTGGTTCCATCACCATGCAGCATTGGGATCATCAATACTAATGTGTATTGTCCTTGGGATTATCACCAAACTAGTGCATTACCCTCACTTCACTCTATTTCAGTCAGTTAACTGAAGACTGAGAGAYTAGTTAACTCAAACTAGGTGGCAGTTAACTCCCRTAACTGTCGGTGTGTGTCYAGATAACTCTATACCACCACTATGGTGCATTGGMTTCTCTTCTAGTGCRCATTAGTTGAGTTATACAGAGTATATCATGTGTAAATTATCATTCATTCATTGAGTTAATACAATTCTTTGATTCTCTCTCTCTCGTYTCYSTCTYTTCTCRTTTTTCTACAAACYATSTWTGTCACTCRCTARCTAGATCTTATCTGTGCAGGTTCATCCACATTTACATGGTATCAGAGAYGACRGATTGCTARGAAAAAGACACACCRGACTCTTTTTGCAGGTACCGAAGATTGAAGATAGCGGGAAAATGGAATTTCCAAAAGAATTGATTCTTACACYGTACAATTCCTTTGCATGGAAGGATAGGATGGTAATGCATCTTCGAAAAATTTGAAGAAGAGGATTATACAGGTTAACCATGGACACAGAGACCGAACCTACATCAACTATAGAAAAATCCAAGTATCTAAGTCGGATGGATGAAGTGTATGAAACTATTTCCAGTCTCATTTCTCCTGAGCTCCTCTTTCATATATCCTCCTGTAAAAACCCCAATAAAGTCTTGACCACCATGGAAGGACTTTTTGGAAAACAGGATGAGATGAGGGGACATATACCTGAGGTGGAATTGCTCACTTTGGATCCAAAAACCTTCGACAATCTCCAAGATTTTTTTACCAAATATAAGGATTTGTTGTCGCAACTCAAGGCTTGTGGGGTTGATAAATGTAAGGAGGAGAAACAAATGGTTCTTACCATTCTTTCCTAACTTGGTCTGGAATACTCAATGTTTGTATCCACATTTCATTCAGTTAGGCTTGCCTTTGGAGCTACCTAGAAAACGTCTTCTCTTGAGGCCTTTATCGAGTCTCTGACGCAAGAGCAAACCAAGCTCATCAATATGGGAAAAATCAAAGACTTAAAGGCGCATGCACTTGTTGTGCAAGATGGTCGTAGTCACCAAAATCAGAATTATAAAAACCAAGACAAAAGGAAGGCACATGCAAATCCAAAGAAGGAAGGGTATTCAAAACCCTTCAACGATTCCTCCAGATCCAAAGGTGGAAAGGGAAGAAAAGGGAAGAAATTCACTTATTTCCAACGAGGATTCCATCCAGAGTCTACATGCATGTAGAAACAAATTGATCGGGATTTAGGAGAGGAACGAACTGATTAACATACTTAATACAATAAAAACATAGATATGGAGAATAACACAAATATCCAGTGAACAATATCTTCTATTAAATAATGAAATAGGATGAAACTATAAAACTGCAGAACTGAAACTTGCTCGAATGGTGGTAGCTATCTCTGAGAAGAGATGTGGCTGCTACGTGCATCCATCTGAGAAGAATGGATTACAATGAGGCTCCATAGGACTTTTTGATATTATTCTTGAATTCCAAAACCCTAGACATCCAAAAACCTAACCCTATAAGGTGAAACACCAAAAGTCATGTGGGCCCTATAGGTAAGTTGGTGTAATTTGGTACCTCAACTTCCTAGGGCCGTAAATTTTGCATAGAACCTCCATTTTAGGCGTGTAATAGCCCATTGGAAAGGTCTTTACGAGAACTACACATTCCGACGTCAAACTCTAACTTTGTCTACAGTTTGACTGTGGCGAGCCAAAAAAACAACGTTTAGGGCCCCAAAATGGCCCCAGAAGTACAACAAGATGTGCTGACATGAAAACATACAAAATAAGCCAGTTAGATTAGACGAGAGGCCACCCGTATCCACCTGAAGGATGTGTGGGGATTCTGATAGCCCCAAAAGTGTAGAACCCACAATTACAAAGTATTATAGGAGAACGCGTTTGAACAAAAACATACATGAGGAGACAATTGGAATAGGTGGGTGGCCACCAATATCCACCTAGATCAATCCTCCCCCCTTAGGAAGCAATGGTCTCCATTGCGTTGAGTTCCCCCATCAGGTGAGGAAACTTCTATTGGATTTGACCCCGGGTGATCCACTTTCCTTGGTGTAGGAGTTGCTTTGCCTTGACAACCCGATAAAGTTGGATCCATTGTTGGTGAGTGCCCTTGACCTGTGTGTCCATGATCTGATCAGTGGATTCTTGTTCCATGCATTCAGGGTTGATCTATGTTGGGGTAAATTGTTGTGCGATCTCAGAAGTTTCCAATAATGGTGGAAAATATGGTCGAAGGAGGTCCACATTGAATATTGGATACAGACCAAGGAAGGGTGGAGTGTTGAGATCAAAATCATTGCTACCCACAACCTTGGTGATAGTGTAAGGCCCATAACAAAGTGGGCGAAGCTTTCGATGGGGCCCGGTGAGATGCTCCTTTTGCAGATGTAACTAAACTTTGTCACCAACTTGAAACTAGTGTGGTACCCTATGTTGATCATGGCATTGTTTGTACTTAGCATTGGATTTCTGCAAAATCTCCTGGACCTGTTGGTGGATGTGCTGAATCCGCTCAATGAATCTGATGGATTTTCGATTGCAGACTGATCAGGGGAAGAGTCCGTCTGTGTGGTGGCAAGAGGGAGTGAAACATCAATGGGTCCTAAGGGTTGGAATCCCAGACCCACCTGAAATGGGTTATGGTTGGTGGAGCTATGAAGAGCCCTGTTGTAACTTTGTTGGAAGAGCCCATGTACGTGGATGCTTAGAATTGTACATACGGAGGATGTGCACAATCATCTGATTGACGACCTCTGTTTGGCCATTGGTTTGGGGGTGGAAAGCAATGGATTTTGTGAGATTGGTGTTCAACAGAGTCCAGAGACTCAGCCAAAAGGTGTTGAGGAATTTGATGTCTCGGTTGGAGATGTTGGTCTATGGTATCCCAAAGTGCACCTACACTCGTTCGAAGAAGAGATTGGAAATATCTGTTGCTGTGACATTCTTCTTACAGGCTGTGAGAATGGCCATCTTCCAAAACAGATCAACGACCACAAACACACAATCATTTCATTGCTTGGTGGATGGAAAGCCAGACATGTAATCCATTGAGATGGATTCCCAAGGCTTCTCAGGAATCATAAGAGGGGTATATAAGCCTTGTTTCTTGATGGTTGGCTTGACAATGGCACAGAAAGTGCAAGATTTGATATACTTGCTCATGTCCTGTCGAAGTTTTGGCCAATAAAAATGTTTCTAAAGAATGACCACGGTTTTCTCTACGCCAAAATGTCCCACCACCCGACTATGGTGGGTTTCCCAAATCATCTTTGCACACTCTCTTGTAGGAACACAGAGATGGCCCAGGTGGCATAAGAGTTTGTCCTGAATGTGAAAATCAGTGACAGTTGCGCCTGTACCCAAGAGCTGATATGTGGTGGAGAAGTCTAGATATTGCTGATAAAGTTGGTGCCACTCAGAGGCTTCATGTCCACAAGAATGGAGCATAGTGGTGAGTGCAGCCATAGGAGGCCGACTGAGGCAGTCAACGACATGATTGGAGATAAATTTATTATACTTGATGTTGAGATGACAATGTTGCAGGTAGGTGGACCACTTCTGATGGAAATCGTTCTGCAATTTTCCTTGTGTCTGTATGAACTGCAGAGGCTTGTGATCAGTGTGTATTATTGTCTCTTTCCCCAGAATGTAATGTTTCCATTGATTGCATGCTTGTACAATGGAATACATTTCCTTTTCATAGGTGGGGTATTTTCAGATAGTATCGGAGAGTGTCTCACTATGGTATGCCACCGGATGCCCGTGTTGAGTGAGAAATGTGCCCACAACATAGTCAGATGCATCAATCTCAATCTTGAATGGTTGTTGCAGGTCGGGAAAGGAGAGTACTGGAGCTGAGCACAAGCAGTGATTCAGATCATCGAATGCTCATTGTTTCTCCTTCCCCCACACGAACTTGGCCCTACCATTGCCCTTGGTCACCTGGCTGAGGGCCCATGCAATATGTGAGAATCCCAAGATCAACCATTGGTAGAAGTTGGCTAGCCCTAGAAAGCTCTGAAGCTCGGTCAGTGTGGTCGAGGCTAGCCAGTCACAGATGACTTGGATCTTAGCTAGATCAACATGTACCCCATGCTCATCAACAATGTATCCCAAGTATTGGACCCTGTTCATGCCAAAAGATCATTTTTCCAAGTTGGCATACAACTTGTGTTGCCGTAGAGTGCTCAAAACCTGCTAAATATGCCGCATGTGCTCTTCCTATGTTCCGTTGAAGATGAGGATGTCATCCAAATATACCACCACAAAGGAGTTGGTTAAGGGTCTCAATACATCATCCATGAACCTCATGAAAGTGGCTGGTGCATTTGTTAAGCCAGAGGGCATGACTAGCCATTCGTAGAGACCTTCCTTAGAATTGAAAGTTGTCTTCCATACATCAGTTGGTTTGATGGGAACCTGGTGGTAGCCAGACTTTAGGTAAATATTTTTGAAGAACTTTTCCCCCTTGAGTTGTTCAAGTAGGTCATCAATCCTGGGAATGGGGGAGCGGTTCATGAATGTGATTTTGTTTAAGGCTCTGTAATCAATGAAGATTCGCCAAGTCACGTCCTTCTTCAACACTAGTACAATCAGGTTTTCGCAAGGGGAGGAGCTGAGTCTGATTTTCCCCTTTTGAAGAAGCTCTCAGATCTAACGCCTGATTTCATCATTCTCCATCAGCAAGTGCCAATAAACTGGTCCATTAGGTAAAGGTGCATCGGGGGTCAGATAAATTGGATGCTTGACTTGGGAATGTGTCGGTACCCTTGTAGGTGAGGAGAAGATGTCTCTGTATTCTTCCACGATCCCGTCCACTTTCTTCTGTTGCGAAGAGAGACGATGTGGATTTAGAGGGTGTTAGCGCTCTGTAAATTCCTGGAGGTTGTTAGGAAAGAAGGGATTTACCAGAGGTAACATATCCAACCACTTCGAAGCTGGGATCTAGCCCTACCAGCTTTAGAGAGGGATCTCTCTGTATGATTTAGACATGTTTCAAGTCTAGAATATTAGGCTAGGTGAATAAAATACGTTTGTTTTGTTTGTTTTCGTTTTCATTGAGTTGGCTGAGATAGCTTTACACATCCATTAGGCTATGGGGTCTGTGTTATGAAATAAAAGTCTAAACCAGAAAACAAAAAAAAACTTTCACAGGGCGAGATAATGCACTCATTGGATTCTTTTAGCAGTAAAAATGAGGAATAGCAGAAAAAGCGAGGAGGTCATTTACAACAAAGAAGCAATTAAGAATTTCTTTATCATAAAATCAGAAGATGCAACACTAAAATATTTAAGTCAGAAACAGGGTATCCGGTGATAAATCCTGCAACGTTCATTACTTTCAAAGATTAGATTTAGAAAACAATGCGATAACTAAGCAAGAATAACATTTAACTAAGAGAGGAAAACATCACCAATGAGTACATGCAAGAATCCTGTGAAAAAACCTTTTTGTATTAATGGAAGATCTCTTGATAAAAATATTAAAGTCTGGTAGCTCGCAGGGTGTAAAGATCAACCCTCAATACTTCCAAATGTGAAGTATTTATAACCAAAATTACAAACGATCATGTCATTAAAGATCAGGATGTGGTAAATCTATTTTTAGCTTAACTAACTTAACAAACTACAAAAATCTAGGAAATTGTTTGATGATGTGTCGAAACTTCATGCTGTTTTCTGGGTGAACCGTTGGTGAGGCCTCTGCACGACCTTGTCTGACTGGATAGTTGACTGGGCTGGGACAGTTCATCGACTACTCGATCGGATTGCAAAGCTCTTCCCATCGAAGATGACTGGGAACGACGACTTTGAGCAATCTCCGGTAAACTTCATCCATGTCTGTGTACTTAGAAAAAGTTGTCTTTGTGATGAAGATGCACTAGATCTCATGTTGTATGCTGATATCCAACTGTAGAGCATCTAGGAACGCCTTGCTAGTGATACTGCCTTGTATTCCTGTGAATTTTGAACTATCCTTAGCCACAACGGCTAGTCTCTTTTTGTAATCGAGGAGCGTCATCAATTTATCATTTATCACTCTCAAACCAGGAAGACCCTTCTTCTATAGAGCCTCGATCTTGCTGAAAAACCTTTGCACTCCCAGGTCCATAGCCTGAACCTTTTCTTCTAGCTATAGCATTAGTCCTCTCTTGGTCAGGACCCTCTTGACCTCAAGGATGGTCTTTGTTCTATCTTCAATTCTCAAATCTTCCAACTCCTCTCTGGTTTTAGAGTTTAGGAATTTGATGATTTATGTAGCCTCTGTAGGCATCTCCCCCAGTTCTGCTCTTATCTTCTCGATGGCTTGTTTGCTTCTTTGTACCAATTCATTCTGCTCAAACATAATTTGTATCATTGGCCATATTTCATTCATGGACTTGGTGATGTCTATCCAGACACTTTCTTTGACTTCGGCCAGTGTTTTGCCTGCCAAAGTTTGCTTCCGAAGCTCTAGTAACTCTTGTTTGAGTTGGTCTGACACTTGTTTTTCCTTGGAGTAGTTGGTTTGATAAGAAGCTTTGAGTTATTGGAGGTTCTCAATCTCCTTTTTGAGCCTACTAATCTCTGTTTCTTGTAGATTCATATGCTCCATGGATTTAGCTAGTTCAACAGTCTTTTCCAAAGACGTCAGTGGAGTTGTCGATGGGATTTATACCAGGGACGCTATGCTCACTCCTGAGAGAGGAAACACACTCAATGGAATGACCTCCATGGGCTTTGACTGCTCTTTCTCTTTCACTAGTTTCTCGAGTTCAGCTTCCATTTCCTTGAATTGTGCATTCTGCTCCATGATTAACTTAAGCATCTCATCTTTCTCTCCTTTTGTCTCTGCCATTTCCTTTGCTTGTGAGTCTACTGTTGGAGGCAGCTTCAATTGCTTCCTCAGAGATGTTATGTCGGCATTTTTCTTCTTGAGCATCTCCTCGATTGCTTTCACATTCGAGGGATCATATCCGATCTTGAGGACCAACTCTTCCAATGTCTTGATCCTATTATCCTTGGCAAAGAATGATATGTTTTCCAACTTCAACTGAGTCTGGACGTTGTTTAGAGATACCTGTAGCTTGGATGTGGCGGTGGAAGCATGGGCCAATGTGGAAAAAACCATTTCTCCAGTTTGCCTGTGCAAATCCATTTGATCACCTAGATGTACATCCTTGGTCTGGAATTCAAAAGTTGCCCTTTTGTAATCGGTGATTACCTTTGGGTCTAGCATTTGTGCTTGGAGGAACGCCATGTGCATTCTACCCTTCTCAGTGTCAAATGCCGATAGCAATCTGTGTTGTGCAGTCGATGTTTGCTTCCATAATTGAGCATATGTGTTGATGGTCAGCGTCTGATTCTTTTTCTTGATCAAATCTTATTTCTCAAAAATACTCAGCTTTGATCCTGCTTTGCCCGCCTATTTTACTGGTGGAGTATCTATAGGCTTCTTTGGAAATACTGTGGTTGTGATCTTCTTGCTGCTTGTACTGAGGAGTGACCGATCCACCTCCATAGTTGTAGTGGAAGGAATTTCCTTCTCACCGACCGCGTCAGGTGTCTGAGTGGTTTTCAGCCTCTTTATGCGCAATTGGAACTCTTTAGATGATACTTCAGTGATAGAAGGAGAAGTGTCCTTTCTGGGCCTTTTATCCTTTGGGACTTGTGGTGTAGTCATCTGTGCAATAGTGACCGAATGGTCCTATTGTTCTGTCTCAACCAGAGTGTTTGGCTCCCATTCTGTCTGGTTTGCAAACTTCTCTACCTCAAGCCTAGATATGTGAACATACGGGATATTCTTATTTTTGATCCTCATCTCAGAAATTATCCCACACGGATCATAGTGCCACATGAAACTAACAAAAAAAATCATTTATTTTAGCAGTCTGTCTGCTTCCTCTTTGGCGCCTCGGTTGTTGCAGATGAAAGACCCAATCTGCCCTTTGATCCTGAGTTGTTGCTTCTTCTTAAGAGACACAAAATGTATGTCGTCTGAGTTTATCATTTGTCTTATGTATTCCAGGGAAAAAATTCTGACAGGTAAGTATCTGGGCAATTTATATGGGGCCAACTCGCACCCATAGACTCTGATCTCAGTGTGATTTTGGTACAGGTACCAATCACCAGTCTTTGTAAGGTCCGAGAGATGTAGAATCCTCTTAATTTCCTCATTAATTCTGGGTTTGGGTATGTCGCTAAGCATACTCACCACTGGGTGGTAGAATTGTTCAATGAACTGCTTGAAACTGAATTCTGTGGAGTTATGTCTGAGCAGAGAGATCCATGTTGTGACTGCCTGTGGCCTACCATCCTCATCCATCTTCTGCATAGAGAAAGAGAATTTGTCGTCTTGGAAGAAACGAACAGGTATGCCAGTATTGAAGAACACCGAAACATGCCTTCTGTGGCGAAATTTACGAATTGTTCATGAATGTTGTCTGCTAGAAACCTGTTATAGTCAAACTGTGCAGTAGGTTTCCCATCGGTGGATAAAATGGATAGAAAACCCAAAATGGGTTCATCTACCCATTGATCTGAAAAATATCCAAGCAAGGCACATAGTGGCGTGATGACCTGGTTTCCTTTTATTGAGAACAGGTAGGAAGGATAAGGGGGGTTTATAGTGGGGAGCTGAGCGGATTGTGGAAGAAAAAGCTAAAAAATCTGAGCTCTTTGAGAGAACAACAACTTTTGGTAGAGCTCTGTGATGATTTCGAGGTTAAACGGTGAGGTGGAGTCGACTCTGGATATCTGCATCATTTGGTCGATGGTTTCTGGTGTGATGAGGAAAAGAATTTCCCCGGACGAGGACACGATGGCTCTTTGTTCGGGGATATAATGGGCTTGGCACTTAAGGGCGAATTCTGGGAAGTGGTGAATCTGGGGGAAAAGATACAAGGGTAGGTTGGACTCCCAAAGCCCAATTTCGTCGCTCTAGTCTAGGAAAACTTCTTTGAGCCATAACTGTAGGTCCGCGAAGTCGAATTCACATTTCGTGTCTGCGATCAAGTAGTCTTTGTCGGCCAGAGGAATCCTGTCGAGGTCGACAGGAGGCGGGAGAAAAGGATTCTCCTCTCCTTCTTTTCTCTTTGATTTTGGCGCCATCACTGTAACAATACCTGCAAATAAAGCAAATGGTTAGCGGGGATGACTGTGGCTTTGGGTAACTGATCGTAACGGAGGTAAAACGGGAGAAAAGGCTCTAGTGCGGCAGGAAAAAAGGTGTTTTTCTAGTGAGACGATACAGTAAACAAATGGAAGAAGACGGGAAATGGTGGTTTTGAACGAACAAATATCTGTTGGGTGCGAAAGACAGGTCAGCAGGCTAACAGATATGTCAGCCAGTAATAAATTACCAATGGATCGTTTGGAGTGTGAGATGGCAGGTAATGATGAATGGCGAATACAGTTGGGTGACGTGGCAGGAGTTGATTGGGGAAAAAGGCCACGGTGATGGTACTGACCATAGGTGACCAAGGAAGAAAAACTGACATAGTTATGGGATGTGACTCTTGTGGAAAAGGTGGATGATGATGTCATGAGGCGACGAAGTACATCAAACAATAACAAGTGGTGGGATTTAGAACCAATGGATTTATGCCATGTATACATAGGGGGCACGCCAGAGAATCTTTCATTCTGGACCCCTCCCCCCCTCCGTTAAAAGTAGATCGGACGGGGGGGGGGTCCAGAAAACACCACGAGTCGTTGATTTGCACACTTC
>JASDQU010013460.1:53922-65971 GCA_032191745.1 Picea mariana | reverse complement strand
AACTAAACTAAATCATTTGGCTACGGTTAAACAGTTTAGCCAAGCTTATTCACTACTCATATCAACATCAATTTAAAAGAACTTGGCCATGCTTGAAAGGTATGGACCAAGTCATTGTTATTGCATGGGGCTCTATCGAATTTCTTTTATGCCCTCTTTTATTCTTTTTTTTTTTTTTTTTCAAATTATTTGTAGAATGAAAAATCATTTGACAAACAAAAACCACTAAAAAGATAACATTTCAGTCACCATTTGATCCTATAAATTATAGGGTTATAACAGAGGGATGTCTTGCTTTGGAATGGAAACTTTTCCGCTGTGCTCTCATTAACAATGGTGTCCAATTAGTCGAGAAGCCGGATGAGCTTATATGGATGGGGCAAGATGCGTCAGGACAGATTATTGTAAAAAAAATTTTTGTGGCCATGAAAAAAAAGAAATGGAACTATGTGATTGGTGGCTGGAGGAAAGCGTTATGGTCCTGGGATTGCCCTTTGAAAATAAAACTTTTTACGTGGTTAATTGCTGAGAACAAAATTCTCACTTGGGATATTCTACATCGTAGAGTTTTTTTAGGTTTGAACTATTGTTAGTTATGTAAAAGAGCATGGAGACAACATACCACTTGTTTGTGGAGTGTTCTTTTGCCCTTGTGGTTTGGAATAAGATAATTACATCCTTAAATCTCTTGGGTAGGTGGACTGGAGATACCCTATCGAGTTGTTTTAAATTTTGGAAAGATCCAAACTCTTCCTATCCATGTTTACCAGCTGTCATTTGTTGGTTTATCTGGAAGGAAAGGAACCTGACCATTTTTTAAGATGGTAATCCCAGTTTGCAGAAGGTAGTTTTTCTTTCGATTTCAGCCATGGGGGTTTGTAATACCAAAACAAAGCTACCTGTCGCAGACATATTCCTGCAAATCATGTTGTAGGTGGTGTTGTTGGTTGGTTTGATGGGGTTTCACTTTCATCGGGAAACAATTGTGGAGATGGTGGCATAATCAGGATCAATGAGAAAAGAATTTATAAGTGGCTTTTCAACTGCGGGTCGGGAACACATAATAAAGCTGAGCTCTTGGGAGCTTGGGCCCTGCTCACTCTAGCTACTCACCTTTCAATTCTGGAGTTCCATGTTCAGGGAGACTCAAAAATTATCATTGAATGGTTGAAGGGGAAGGGTCATCTTCAGGTGTCTACCTTGGAATGTTGGAAGGACTGTCTCGGGGAGATTACCAAGCTCTTTCAGAAAATTACTTTTGCTCATGTATATAGGGAAGAAAACAAAGTTGCAGACAGTCTATCCAAACATGCACTCTTACAAGCTCCAGGGAAGATTGTCTATTATCTGTGTGAAGAGGAACATGAGGGTCCTCATCAGTTTTTAGATATTTATTAGCTTGTATGCTCCTGGTATATCATTTGTGTTTTGTGGAACTAGAAGACTACCAGCTGTCCCTTGGCTTGAGTATGTCTGGTGCATCTATTTTGTCTTTTTATCGATTGGAAAATATAAATGTCTTTGTTGGTAGTTGTATCTATATTCCTACCTCGGATAATGTTGACTATTTTGGTTCAGTAGTAAGGAAAGTTCTGTCCAATTTTTTTGAGACATTTGTTTTTGTTAAATACTTATAAAAAAACAATTTATATTTAATATAAATATAAAACATAATTTTATGTGGAAAAAATTATACGATGTAATGACTCAAATATTTCCATGGGATTATCTTATAATATTATATTTTATATTTTCATGATTTAATATATATTTCATTAATTATTAATAAATAATAATAATTGTTAAAAAAATTATATATATATTATATTTTTTAAATTATTTCATTTCACCACATCACCGTACCCATTACTATCTATCATACAATTTTAGCTTCCATGATTATGTTAATGCTCGTCAATAAGGGATCTCATATCCCAATTATAAGGGATCTCCTATCCCAGTTATCCAATGGAGACAGGAAGATTAAATGTATTTCAATTTACAATAGAGATTTTTTTATTATTATGTTTTTTTTAATAAAAAAATATTTTATTTATTTTTCATTTTATTAAAAAAAATTAAAATATGAAAATACTAAAAAATAATATGATGATGATGATGATTAACATCCACTGAGATTGAATTGGTTTATCGGATTTTAAGAGGGTAAGTGATTACTTCCAATTCTTTAGAATAAGGTTTATGGGCTCGAAGAGCATTAAGATAAGCTTTCCAAGATCACCATAGTTTTGTTGAGTTAAAAGGTTAGTAAAGTTGGTAGTGTGACAAATATTTTGAAATTGAGATCTAATCTAGGTATATGTTGGACAATCTAAGAGAAAGTGTTTTTCATCTTCAACCTTCCTAGTGTCAAAACTTAGGTGACATGCTCTTTCATCCCATGATGTTTTAGGAATTGACCAATGCCCAGTTTCACTATGGAGATCGTGAGAATTTGTTCTTATCTTAACAATGCTTATATTTTTCTTTACACTTGTCAAAACAAAGAGATAATTTTGATCTTCTAGATTGGGGTTGATTACATCCTTATAATACCTTAATTTTCTTTTTTCCTCTAACTCTTTATCACACCACATTTTCTCCTTAAATTTTTGATTTGATGATATTTTTAATAGTATCCTTATTCCGCAAAATGGTGTCTTCCATGATTCCCCAATAACTTAGCCAAGACTGGGCATCTTAATATCATCCTCGCTTGCATCGATGGTGGTTACGACTGGATTTTGAAGCAATTTTAGGAAGCCTCTTATCTTCCATGTTGTTTAACTTGTTCTTATACATTAGGTATCTATTCATGGTCGTGCTCTCAATGGGGGAAAGGTTTTCCTCTAAAAGGAGGATGGGATAGGGCATATTTCCTTTAATTTTGAGATTATAAGTTACAAAATTCTTTTGTATTTGCTCTATCTTTCTCCAGGATTCACGAGAGATACTACATCCCTAGACTTCACATCCATAAAGAATAATAGATGTAACAAGGGTATCAAAGAGAAGTTTCTTCTTATCCCATATCCAAAGATCGATTGATTTACAATTTTTTTTCAAGCCCATAATAAGCTTTCCATCCTCAAATAATCCTTTTCTCAATGCTATAATTCCAGTTGAGCTTGTGGTGAACATCGATTCCAAGATATTTGTATGAAGTCACTTCCTCCAAGTTGTTGTTGTCATATACGAAGGTATCACAAGTGATCTTATTGGATTTAATGATCATGACCTTAGTCTTGTCAGTATTAGCAATCATACTTGCTTCTTCTAAGCAATCTTCTAACTTGTCAATGTATATGTCAAAAAGGGTAGGGGACAAGGGTCAACCTTGCTTGACTCCAATATTGCAGTAAATCTCTTTTGACTAGCCCTCAATGTTCTTAAACTTGGCAATAACATTCTCATACAACCTTATTGCAGTAGTCATCAACTCGAAAGACACTTTTATTTCTTCCAACCTCTTCCAAGGGTTTTTCCTGGGAACCCTGTCAAAAGATTGTCTAAAGTCAACAAAACAACAAAAAAGATTGGTTTTAGTATTGCATAACTCCTTTGCAATGATCCTAAAGGTAACAAGATGGTCCACAGTTGAATGATATCTCCTAAACTCGTCCTGGCGTTTAGCTCTTTTACCGTGACTTTCTAGCCAAATGCTAATCTTCTTTTCCAAAATAATTCCATAAAGCTTGGCTAAAATGTGGCTAATCATCATGGTCCTATAATTAGAGGGAATGTTTCTCTCCTCATTTTTAAAAATAGGAACAATGAGGCTTTATGTCCAGGGTTTATGGAAGCCCTGCTTGACTGCTAAATTGAAGAGCTTGTGTATGTGAGGGATGAGGATAGGCCCTCCTATTTTAAAATTTTCAACTTGGTAGCCTTCAATGTCCTTAGCTTTCCCGTTTGCAAGTTGCTTAACCCCAAACTCTATGTCATCCAAAGAAAAAACTGCATCCTCAATAAGGACAATAGGAATGGTGTCCATGGCATTAGGAAACTCGTAAATACTTTTAAGGTAGGAATTCTAGTCCCTTAAGGGAATCATATTATTCTCTTAAGTATTGTGGATTAGAATATGCCTCCAAAACTTCTTAGGATCCAGCATAGATAGTTGTGAAAGCTGCTCTTTCCTTTTATTGATATAGTACCTTTTTTTTCCTTTTAATTAGGGATTTGTACGTATTGATCTTATCGAGTTTTAAGGACTCATTAGAAGCATCCCTAATGGCTTTCTTAGCAATTTTATATTCTTTATCATACCAAGGGTTGGTCGTTCTATTATTCTTTTTACAAGACACCTCCAAAAAGAACTTGTTAATAAAACTGGGAATGATAATTATAAAATTATGATAGAGATATTCAATATTATCCTTATAACTTAAGAGATGTAATTCACTATTTAAATCCTTTAAAATAATATCAACTTTACTTTTATCAAAACTAAAAAACTAAAAATAATTTTTTTATTCTTGAACAGATTTCAAACTCTAATTAATATCACAAATATTGATATAAAATATGAGCAGGTGAGACTTAAACCTTAATAAAAATATGTAACAACATCGTTTTTTCGTTAACCTAATTAAAAATATATATAATAATTTAATATTATATACCTCAAACTTCAATTTTGTATTTAACTCCTTTTCAAATAAATCCAACCATTGGTCCAATAATAATGGCATGGGAGGACTCTTCCTTGTTCTGTCAATTCGTGAACAGTAATTAGGTAATAAAGTTGGAAAAAGTACCCAACTTTAATGGAAATATAAATATTATGATGGAAAGTAAGGGGACAAAGTTATTCAAAGCGATTTATTTGGTCTTCTCACCATCACCTAAAGATTAGGACATAACGCTAATTTGTTTTTTCCATATTAACCACGTGTTATTAGTAACTAGTGCATATTTATAAAGTCAAAACTAACCACGGAAAGTGGTCAACCGGTGGAAAAACTTGTGCAGCCGGTTCCACCGATGGATCTGGCTGCACAGGTTTTTCCACCGGATGACCACTTTCCGTGGTTAGTTTTGACTTGATGCAAATGAGCTAGTCATTAATAACACGTGGTTAATATAGAAAAAGCAAATTAACGTTATGTCCTAATCTTTCGGTGATGGTGAGAAGACCAAATAAATCGCTTTGAATAACTTTGTACCTTTTCTTTCCATCCTAATATTTATAGTTCCATGCAAGTTGGTTACTTTTTCCAACTTTATTAACTAATTATTGTTCACAGATTGACAAAACAATGAAGAGTCCTCCCATGCCATTAATATTGGACCAATGGTTGGATTTTATGCTTATTATTGTTTAACGTGATGGCGATAAATACTTTTCACATTAAAGTCGATTAACTCAACAATGAGCAATGAGATGGAACGGGTCTTTCCAATGTGCTTGGATTGACAAGAAGCATCTTTACCAAAAAAAAAATTGAATTTGAAAGATAAAAAGAGAATATTACCATATGAAAATGAAATGAAAGAAGGAAAAAAATATTTTTGTCACTTTCTAACATAATTATACCTTAATCATAATAATTTCATCAAAGACTTGCTTTCACAAGTCTACACATTTGTGTTTTCGTTCACAAGAAGCATCCATTAAAAAAAAAAAAAATTGAATTTGAAAGATGGAAAGAAAATATTATCATATGAAAATGAAATGAAAGAAGGAAAAACATTTTTTGTCTCTTTTAATTATGAGTTTATATTTGATTTTGTTTAGTTATATGAAAATTAAAGAAGCATTTTAATTATTCCTTATATTACCATTTGCTAAAATTGTGCTTAGCATTCATCTCGATAATTAATTTTGTAAAATCAATTAACTATATTACCATATTGACCATGTGCTTAGTGCTGCTACCCTTAGCTAGTGGAGCAATAAAATCAAAATTTTGTTTATTTACCAATAAAATTTGGTAACAATGATAGGATTTGGATTTTGATGGCACCCAACCAAATGCTATTGTAGTCTAAATATATAATTCTTCGAATGATGAAGCAAGTCACTAAAGATGAGGGTGTCCCCCCAACTTCTTGATAAATATCATGGATGGATGAATATTTTATAATATTTTTTATTGTTTTCTTAGAATGTATTAAGAATGAGCTTATAGAGGTTTTGGAAAAAATTACAACCCCAGGATAAAATATTTCGTTTTGTCTAATTTCAAAGGAAACAATTCCAACCAACCTTTCAAAATCATAGGAAACAAAATCAAAATTCTTTTGAACAAGTTATTCATAAAAGATAAGGGGATTTGTCTTATACAATTTCATTTAAGAAAGTATCAGACTAGGGATATATTCACTTACGCAAGCAATATTAAAGGTAATATATGGTAATCAAGTTAGCCTTAAGGATTAGTTCAAAGGGTTAGTTCCATGATGTTGTTGATAAACAAGTATGTTGTGCAGGTCCGTGGTTTTATTCCTATGGATTTGGGCACACTAAATCTATGTCACCCATTTTACACTGAGTATCATTTTTAGAATTGAAAAAAGTGCTTAAAATAATAATAATAATAATAATAATTTTTAAAGAAAAAAATATATTATAATCAAATTAAACATTAAAAGGTCCATGGTTTTATTTCTATGGATTTGGGCACAGTAAATCTATGTCACCCATTTTACACTGAGTACCATTTTTAGAATTGAAAAAATGGCCTAAATTTTTTTCAAAATATATATTTTTAAAGAAAAAAAATATTATAATTAAACTAAACATTAAAAATGTATTGATGGAGTGAATCACCTTTTTATTGTCAAAGTTTTTTCAAAACTTAGATTTGAAATGTATTCATAAATTAAATTAAAATACATATTTATAATTCTTAAATTACATCATTAATTAATATAAGATTTAAATCATTAAGAAAGATTAGACAAAGTTACCACCTCTCCCTTTTTATCTATAATTATGATTAAATCATTAAACATAAAATTAAAATCATAAAACATACGTGAACCCTTTACCAGGATTTAAATTTTAAATTTTGTAACTCCATTTTATCTATAATTATAACTAATTATAACTAAGTCATTATGACTAAATCATTATGTTGGAGATACTTCACACACACCTAGGTTTTATTTTTCCTAAGGTTTTCCCTATGTTTATTAGTCATTATTCAGTCTCCTATAGTTTAGGGAGAATATTCATTTTCCTACATTCTAGGAGAATATTCTCTTCAGTTCACACTTTAGTTGGATCAGTTGAGTGGAGTCTTGATGCCACATTGGTTCCATCACCATGCAGCATTGGGATCATCAATACTAATGTGTATTGTCCTTGGGATTATCACCAAACTAGTGCATTACCCTCACTTCACTCTATTTCAGTCAGTTAACTGAAGACTGAGAGACTAGTTAACTCAAACTAGGTGGCAGTTAACTCCCATAACTGTCGGTGTGTGTCCAGATAACTCTATACCACCACTATGGTGCATTGGCTTCTCTTCTAGTGCGCATTAGTTGAGTTATACAGAGTATATCATGTGTAAATTATCATTCATTCATTGAGTTAATACAATTCTTTGATTCTCTCTCTCTCTCTCTCTCTCTCTCGTTTCCATCTTTTCTCACTAACTAGATCTTATCTGTGCAGGTTCATCCACATTTACATGGTATCAGAGATGACAGATTGCTAAGAAAAAGACACACCGGACTCTTTTTGCAGGTACCGAAGATTGAAGATAGCGGGAAAATGGAATTTCCAAAAGAATTGATTCTTACACTGTACAATTCCTTTGCATGGAAGGATAGGATGGTAATGCATCTTCGAAAAATTTGAAGAAGAGGATTATACAGGTTAACCATGGACACAGAGACCGAACCTACATCAACTATAGAAAAATCCAAGTATATAAATCGGATGGATGAAGTGTATGGAACTATTTCCAGTCTCATTTCTCCTGAGCTCTTCTTTCATATATCCTCCTATTAAAACCCCAATAAAGTCTTGACTACCATGGAAGGACTTTTTGGAAAACAGGATGAGATGAGGGGACATATACCCGAGGTGGAATTGCTCACTTTGGATCCAAAAACCTTTGACAATCTCCAAGATTTTTTTACCAAATATAAGGATTTGTTGTCGTAACTCAAGGCTTGTAGGGTTGATAAATCTAAGGAGGAGAAACAAATGGTTCTTACCATTCTTTCCAAACTTGGTCTAGAATACTCAATGTTTGTATCCACATTTCATTCAGTTAGGCTTGCCTTTGGAGCTACCTAGAAAACGTCTTCTCTTGAGGCCTTTATCGAGTCTCTGACGCAAGAGCAAACCAAGCTCATCAATATGGGAAAAATCAAAGGCTTAAAGGCGCATGCACTTGTTGTGCAAGATGGTCGCAGTCACCAAAATCAGAATTATAAAAACCAAGACAAAAGGAAGGCACATGCAAATCCAAAGAAGGAAGGGTATTCAAAACCCTTCAACAATTCCTCCGGATCCAAAGGTGGAAAGGGAAGAAAAGGGGAGAAATGCACTTATTTCCAACGAGGATTCTATCCAGAATCTGCATTCATGTAGAAACAAATTGATCCAGATTTAGGAGAGGAACGAACTGATTAACATACTTAATACAATAAAAACATAGATATGGAGAATAACACAAATATCCAATGAACAATATCTTCTATTAAATAATGAAATAGGATGAAACTGTAAAACTGCAAAACTGAACTTGCTTGAATGGTGGTAGTTATCTCTGAGAAGATATGTAGCTGCTACGTGCATCTGTCTGAGAAGAATGGATTACAATGAGGCTCCATAGGACTTTTTGATATTACTCTTGAATTCCAAAACCCTAGACATCCAAAAACCTAACCCTATAAGGTGAAACACCAAAAGTCATGTGGGCCCTATAGGTAAGTTGGTGTAATTTGGTACCTCAACTTCCTAGGGCCGTAACTTTTGCATACAACCTCCATTTTAGGTGCGTAATAGCCCATTGGAAAGGTCTTTAAGAGAACTACACATTCCACCGTCAAACTCTAACTTCGTCCATAGTTTGACTATGGCGAGCCAAAAAAACAACGTTTAGGGCCCCAAAACGACCCTAGAAGTACAACAAGATGTGTTGACATGAAAACATACAAAATAAGCCAGTTAGATTAGACGAGAGGCCACCCGTATCCACCTGAAGGATGTGTGGGGATTCTAACAGCCCCAAAAGTGTAGAACCCACAATTACAAAGTAGTATAGGAGAACATGTTTGAACAAAAACATACACGAGGAGACAATTGGAATAGGTGGGTGGTCACCAATATCCACCTGGATCAATCCTCCCCCCTTAGGAAGCAATGTTCTCCATTGCATTGAGTTCCCCCATAAGGTGAGGAAAATTCTACGGGATTTGGCCCCGGGTGATCCACTTTCCTTGGTGTAGGAGTTTCTTTGCCTTGACAACCCGATAAAGTTGGATCCATTGTTGGTGAGTGCCCTTGACCTGTGTGTCCATGATTTGATCAGTGGATTCTTGTTCCATGCATTCAGGCTTGAGCTATGTTGGGGTAAATTGTTGTGCGATCTCAGAAGTTTCCAATAATGGTGGAAAATATGGCCAAAGGAGGTCCACATTGAATATTGGATACAGAACAAGGAAGGGTGGAGTGTTGAGCTCAAAAGCATTGCTACCCACAACCTTGGTGATAGTGTAAGGCCCATAAAAAAGTGGGCAAAGCTTCCGATGGGGCCCGGTGAGATGCTCCTTTTGCAGATGTAACTAAACTTTGTCACCAACCTGAAACTAGTGTGGTACCCTATGTTGATCATGGCATTGCTTGTACTTAGCATTGGATTTCTGCAAAATCTCCTGGACCTGTTGGCGGATGTACTGAATCCGCTCAATGAATCTGGTGGCTTTGTTGATCACACACTGATCAGGGGAAGAGTCTATCTGTGTGGTGGCAAGAGGGAGTGCAACATCAATAGGTCCTAAGGGTTGGAATCCCAGACCCACCTGAAATGGGCTATGATCAGTGGAACTATGAAGAGCCCTGTTGTAACTGTGTTGGAAGAGCCCATGTACGTGGATGCTTAGAAATGTACATGCGCAGGATGTGCACAGTCATCCGATTGACAACCTCTTTTTGGCCATTGGTTTGGGGGTGGAAAGCAGTGGATTTTGTGAGATTGGTGTTCAACAGAGACCAGAGACTCAGCCAAAAGGTGTTGAGGAACCTGATGTCTCGGTTGGAGATGATGGTCTGTGGTATCCCAAAGTGGACCTACACTAGTTCGAAGAAGAGGTTGGAAATATATGCCGCTGTGACATTCTTCTTACAGGCTGTGAGGATGGCCATCTTCCAAAACAGATCAACGACCACAAACACACAATCATTTCATTGCTTGGTGGATGGTGTTATCACCCCATAAATTATGGGAATCAGTCTTCTGACTAATATATATCTCTCTCAGGCATATGTTTTCGCTCACGAAGCATGGCTCAGGTGATTCCGTTTCCTCCCTCCACTCTTGTCGCTCAATCCTCCATCACCTTGCTGCATCCTTCATCCGCTGCACCCTCTCCCCTTTCTCTATCCTTAGCCTCCATTATCCCGCCTTCCATCCCTGCACAAATGGACTTAGGATAAAGCAATAAAGTTAGTCTAAGTTAAATGATGAATAAACAACTCCTTTAATAATTAATTAATCATTACTTAATTTTTAATTAATTAATTATTAATTAAGTTAGTAATCTAGGTTAGTGATTAATTAGTAACTAGGTTAGATTAGTAAAACTATTTAATAAAACAAAACATTAAAAAACATTTTAAAAGCAAAAAATAAAAAAATGTATTAAAAATAAAAAAGAATATAATAAAAATTATATTAAATATAATATTAAAAATAAAAAAGAAATAAAACAAATTAAAAAACATAAAACAATATATAATAAAACATATTATAATAAAAAATAACAAAATTTAAATAAAATGCAAAAAACATTTAAAAAAATATAACAAAGAACATAAAACATAAAACAAAAATATAAAAATTAAAATTAAAAATAAAAAACCTAAGTCTAAAACTACACTACCCCCTACGTACTCCTCACCATCCCTCACCTCACTCCACATCCCCTCCTCCATGTACACTACACTACCCCACTCACCACCCACGTCCCATCCCCCACCTACCCCCACTACCCTCCCCCTACATCACCCTTACCTCACATCCCACTAACTCCCTCCCCCCTAAAACTCCCGCCTACCCTCATGTAAACCCACGTGCACCTTCACATATGCGCCCCCCTCATCCTTTATACCCCGAACTAATCAACGTACTATGTTAAATTCCGGACCCCCCGTGAATCCGAAATTTAACGAAAGGGGGGGGTCCGGAATTAAATTAAAAACCCATGCTATTTTAAACGTTTCAGATCTGACCCCAGAAATCCACGGTCCAGGTTCAATTCCGGACTCCCCTGGGCGTTCGACATTTAACGAAGGGGGGGGTCCGGAATTTTTTCCCGCCCAAAAACCACTTTTGCACACTTTTACCATTTTCGTCCATTTTTACCACGTCTTCTTCCGACGGAGATCCTGAGCAAACGGAGACGAATTTTCAAAATATGAGAGAGGTTTTTGGTCAGCACAGAATGAGGAACAAAACCCTTTTTTCGGTTTTTGCAACGGAGTTACGAGCAGAGCAGGTCAAAGGCATCTTCGAGGCCTATTTTTCCAGATTTGCCATTTTCCGTTTCAGTCCTGATTTTGCAGGAGCTGCCACGGCCAGCTGGAGATGAATTTTGCGAAACCGAAGGAGGTTTTTGTCCAGAACATGCCCATCTACAATAACCTCCTTCAGTTTTCGCCCATATGTCATCATTGAGGATAAAATCACTTCTGAACGGACCCCTGTTTCGCAGTAAAACGGTCCATTTTTTATGGCAACAAACTCCGAATTTGGTGGGAATGGTGGCTATTTTCGGCCGAGACGGTTGAACCGACTCTCGGAACTTGAGGAGGAGAGCTATACTATTTATTGATATGATTTTAATGTAATAGGGTTGGATCTTC
>JASDQU010013460.1:27927-53872 GCA_032191745.1 Picea mariana | reverse complement strand
AACAACTCCTTTAATAATTAATTAATCATTACTTAATTTTTAATTAATTAATTATTAATTAAGTTAGTAATCTAGGTTAGTGATTAATTAGTAACTAGGTTAGGTTAGTAAAACTATTTAATAAAACAAAACATTAAAAAACATTTTAAAAGCAAAAAATAAAAAAATGTATTAAAAATAAAAAAGAATATAATAAAAATTATATTAAATATAATATTAAAAATAAAAAAGAAATAAAACAAATTAAAAAGCATAAAACAATATATAATAAAACATTTTATAATAAAAAATAACAAAATTTAAATAAAATAAAAAAACATTTAAAAAAATATAACAAAGAACATAAAACATAAAACAAAAATATAAAAATAAAAATTAAAAATAAAAAACCTAAGTCTAAAACTACACTACCCCCTACGTACTCCTCACCATCCCTCACCTCACTCCACATCCCCTCCTCCACGTACACTACACTACCCCACTCACCACCCACGTCCCATCCCCCACCTACCCCCACTACCCTCCCCCTACATCACCCTTACCTCACATCCCACTAACTCCCTCCCCCCTAAAACTCCCGCCTACCCTCATGTAAACCCACGTGCACCTTCACATATGTGCCCCCCTCATCTTTTATACCCCGAACTAATCAACGTACTATGTTAAATTCCGGACCTCCCCGTGAGTCCGAAATTTAACGAAAGGGGGGGGTCCGGAATTAAATTAAAAACCCATGCTATTTTAAACGTTTCAGATCTGACCCCAGAAATCCACGGTCCAGGTTTAATTCCGGACCCCCCTGGGCGTTCGGCATTTAACGAAGGGGGGGTCCGGAATTTTTTCCCGCCCAAAAACCACTTTTGCACACTTTTACCATTTTCGTCCATTTTTACCACGTCTTCTTCCGACGGAGATCCTGAGCAAACGGAGACGAATTTTCAAAATCTGAGAGAGGTTTTTGGTCAGCACAGGATGAGGAACAAAACCATTTTTTTGGTTTTTGCAACGGAGTTACGAGCAGAGCAGGTCGAAGGCATCTTCGAGGCCTATTTTTCCAGATTTGCCATTTTCCGTTTCAGTCCCGATTTTGCAGGAGATGCCACGGCCAGCTGGAGATGAATTTTGCGAAACCGAAGGAGGTTTTTGTCCAGAACATGCCCATATACAATAACCTCCTTCAGTTTTCTCCTAGGTGTCATCATTGAGAATAAAATCACTTCTGAACGGACCCCTGTTTCGCAGTAAAACGGTCCATTTTTTATGGCAACAAACTCCGAATTTGGTGGGAATGGTGGCTATTTTTGGCCGAGACGGTTGAACCGACTCTCGGAACTTGAGGAGGAGAGATATACTATTTATTGATATGATTTTAATGTAATAGGGTTGGATCTTCACGCCCTGGAGGCTACCGAGCTGTAACATTTTTGAACTGTTCTGCCATTAATGAAAGAGGCTCTTTACAGGATTCCTGTGCATGTTTACTGGTGATGTGATATTCTCTGTTGAATGTTTTCTCGCTCTGTAACCGCTTTGTTTTCTGAATCTAATCTGTACGAATAGCGTTATGTTGTAGGATTTATCCCTGATACCCTACTTCCGATTCTACAGATTTGAATGTTCATCTTCTAAATATCTTCAATCAAGAGATTCTTAAGTGCTTGTTGGTTGGATTTATTTCCTTCTCTTTCTTCTGATCATAATTTAAACTATTGAAGATCCAGTGAGTGTGTTATCTTGCCTTGTGAAGGATTTCTTCATCTTTCTGGTTGTATCTCAGATTTCATTAATTTCAGACCCCATAGCCCAATGGATGTGTAAGCTGTCCCAGCCAATTCATAAACCCTTTTTTACAACAAACATACATGTTCCTTTTACCTAGCCTAATATCTGAAGTTAAAACAAAGCTATATTAGACAGAGAGATCCCTCTCTGAGTCTTGGAGGGCTAGATCCAGGACTCGAAGCGGTTCTGATGTTGCCTCTGTGATTGCCTTTTCAGCCTTAGGCGAATTACAGAGCCATAACAGATGGAAAGCCAAAAATGTAATCCATTGAGATGGATTCCCAAGGCTTCTTAGGAATCAGAAGAGGCGTATATAAGACTTGCTTCTTGATGGTTGGCTTGACAATGGCACAAAAAGTGCAAGATTTGATATACTTGCTCACGTCCTGTCGAAGTTTTGGCCAATAAAAATGTTTCTGAAGAACGACCACGGTTTTCTCTACGCCAAAATGTCATGCCACCCGACTGTGGTGGGTTTCCCAAATCATCTTTGCATGCTCTCTTGTAGGAACACAGAGATGGCCCAGGTGGCATAAGAGTCTGTCCTGAATGTGAAAATCAGTGACAGTTGTGCCTGTACCCAAGAGCTGATATGTGGTGAAGAAGTCTGGATATTGCTAATAAAGTTGGTGCCACTAAGAGGCTTCATGTCCACAGAAATGGAGCATAGTGGTGAGTGCAGCCATAGGAGGCCGATTGAGGCAATCAATGACACGATTGGAGATAAATTTATTATACTTGATGTTGAGATGAAACTTTTGCAGGTAGGTGGACCACTTCCGATGGCAGTTGTTTTGCAATTTTCCTTGTGTCTATATGAACTGCAGAGGCTTGTGATCAGTGTGTATGATTATCTCTTTCCCCAGAATGTAATGTTTCCATTGACGACATGATTGTACAATGAAATACATTTCCTTTTCATAGGTGGGGTATTTTTGGATAGTATCAGAGAGTGTCTCACTATGGTATACCATTGGATGCCCCTGCTGAGTGAGAAATGCACCCACAACATAGTCAGATGCATTAGTCTTAATCTTGAATGGTTGTTGCAGGTCGGGAAAGGAGAGTACTGGAGCTGAGCACAAGCAATGCTTCAGATCATCAAATGCTCATTGTTTCTCCTTCCCCCACACGAACTTGGTGCTACCATTGCCCTTGGTCACCTGGATGAGGGCCTATGCACTATGTGAGAATCCCAACATCAACCATCGGTAGAAGTTGGCTAGCCCCAGAAAGCTCCGAAACTCTGTTAGTGTGGTTGGGGCTAGCCAGTAACAGATGACTTGGATCTTAGCTGGATCAACATGTACCCCATGCTCATCAACAATGTATCCCAAGTATTGGACCCTGCTCATGCCAAAAGATCATTTTTCCAAGTTGGCATACAACTTGTGCTGCCGTAGAGTGCTCAAAACCTGCTAAATATGTCGCATGTGCTCTTCCTATGTTCTGTTGAAGATGAGGATGCCATCCAAATATACCATCGCAAAGGAGTTGGTTAAGGGTCTCAATACATCATCCATCAACCTCATGAAAGTGGTTGGTGCATTTTTTAAGCCAAAGGGCACGACTAGCCATTCGTAGAGTCCTTCCTTAGAATTGAAGGTTGTCTTCCATACATTAGTTGGTTTGATGGGAACCTGGTGGTAGCTAGACTTTAGGTAAATCTTTTTGAAGAAATTTTCCCCCTTGAGTTGGTCAAGTAGGTCATCAATCCTGGGAATGGGGTAGCGGTTCATGAATGTAATTTTGTTTAAGGCTCTATAATCAATGAAGAGTCACCAAGTCCCGTCCTTCTTCAACACCAGTACAATCAGGTTTTCACAAGGGGAGGAGTTGGGTCTGATTTTCCCCTTTTGAAGAAGCTCTAAGATATAATGCCTGATTTCATCATTCTCCATCAGCGAGTGCCGATAGACTGGTCCATTAGGTAAAGGTGCGTCCGGGGTTAGATAAATTGGATGCTTGACTTGGGAATGTGTCGGTACCCCTGTAGGTGAGGAGAAGATGTCTCTGTATTCTTCCATGATCCCGTCCACTTACTTCTGTTGCGAAGAGAGGTGATGTGTAGAGGCCACAGATGTGGCAACAAACTTTTTCTTACTGTGAGCACATATCACAATGAAGACAAACTTCTCGGTCTGTGAAATGACCTTACTGCAT
This sequence comes from Picea mariana, assembly GCA_032191745.1. Taxonomy (NCBI): domain Eukaryota; kingdom Viridiplantae; phylum Streptophyta; class Pinopsida; order Pinales; family Pinaceae; genus Picea; species Picea mariana. Next base: position 49,927 of record JASDQU010013460.1, on the reverse strand, counting down.
TGCTTAGCAGAGATTAAAGAAATAACAATAAGTGACGCTACCTTTGGGATCCTGTAAAATTGTCTACCCAAAGTAAGAATAACACTACGGGGTCTAGACTCATACATAATGTTATAACCCTATAATTTATAGGATCAACTGGTGATTGAAATGTTATCTCTTTAGTGTTTTTTGTTTGTCAAATGATTTTTCATTTTGCAAATAGAAAAAAGAAAAAGAAAAAGAAAAAGAAAAAGAAAAAAGAAAAAGAAAGAAAAAGAATAAAAGAGGGCATAAAAGAATTTCAATTAGAGCCCCATGCAATAACAGTGACTTGGTCCATACCTTTCAAGCATGGCCAAGTCCTTTTAAATTGATGTTGATAGGAATAGTGAATACGCTTGGCTAAATTGTTTAATCTTAGCCAAGTGATCTAGGTTAGTTAGTGAATAAATCTGGCCAGACTGCCTAATATTGGTCAGATAGCCCCAGGGTAGAGTAAGTTTTTAGCCCAACAGTTTAATCTGGGCTAATTGTCATAGGAAGTTAGGTTAGAACATAGGGTAGTTTGCTTTATTTTCAGTAAAACCAGCTCGATGATCAATGTTGGACCATGCCTTGGATGCTTAAAAAGTTGGTTGTCTAACCCCTTAGTGATATAAACATGTGAAAGCTTGGGAAAAACCCACGATATGCACTTATCCTAAGTTCTCTGGGTGCATATGATTTTTGTGCCCACATTTATGCACCGCTCATGTATCAACGGCTCAGATGATCGCGCCTAGATCTACGGTGGACAAGCTTTTCCGGACCCCCCCCCGACCGTTCTACCTTTAACAGTGGGGGGGGGGGGTCCGGAATCGGAGATAATGTATGCGCGCATCTGTACGACCCAAGTTTCGGCGCTTAGATCTACAGTTTGTATTGGATTTCGGACCCCCTCATTCGTTCTGCCTTTAATGGAGGGGGGGGGTCCGGAATGTGTGTTAAAGATCGCGCGCAGATTTGCGGTCGAAAGGAAAGCGTGCAAATCGATGGCTCAAGGTATTTTTCGGACCCCCCTGACTGATCTATTTTTAACGGTGGGGGGGGGGGTCAGGAATGGAATTTTACTCTGGTTGGCCCCCTATCTATATGTGGCATGAATCTACTGGTCCCGAATCCCACCGTCTCTTACTGTCTGACATACCTCGTCACCTCTTAACATCATTATCCATTTTTCCATAAGAGTCACATCCCATAACTCCGTCAGTCCTCTTCCCTCATTCACCCATGGCAAGTCCTTTCACCATGGTCTTTCCCCCAATCGATAACCGCCACGTCATTCATCTGTATGTCTCAGTTGTTGTCAGTTGCCATCTCACGTTCTAAATGACCCATTGGCCATTTATTACTGGATAACTTATCCGTTAACCAACTGACCTATCTCCCGCGCCCAACGGATACCCGTTTACTCAAAATTACCCTCACCCTTCATTCCTTCACCATTTACCCACTCATCGCACTAGAGAATTTACCTCGTTTTCCTCTCCGTTACAGCCAGTCGCCCACATCTACAGTCATCCCCGCTAACTTTGTTTTATTTGCAGGTATTGTTATAGTAATGGCACCAAAGTCAAAATGAACAAAAGGTGAGGAGAATCTGTTTCTCCCGCCTCCTGTCGACCTCGACAGGATTCCTCTGGCCGACAAAGACTACTTAATCACAGACACAAAGTGCGATTTCGACTTCGCGGACCTACAGTCATGGCTTAAAGAAGTTTTCCTGGACCAGAGTGATGAAATTGGACTCTGGGAGTCCAACCTACCTTTGTATCTCTTCCTCTAGATTCACCACTTCCCAGAATTCGCCCTCAAGTGCCAAGCCCACTATATCCCCGAGGAAAGAGCCATCTTGTCCTCGTCCGGGGAAATTCTTTTCCTCATCACGCCATAAACCATCGACCAAATGATGCAAATATCTCGAGCCGGCTCCGCCTCACCTTTTAACCTTGAGATCATCACAGAATTATACCAGAAGTTGTCTTTTCCTCAAAGAGCTCAGATTTTTCAGCTTTTCCTTCCACAATCTACTCAACTACCCACTAAAAACCCCCCTTATCCTTCCTCCATGTTCTCAACAAAAGGAAGCCAGGTTATCACGTCCCTATGCACCTTGCTTGGTTATTTTTCAGATCAATGGGTAGATGAACCCATTTTGGGATTTTTGTCTATTTTCTCCACCGATGAGAAGCCCATTGCACAGTTCAACTTCAGCACGTTCTTGGCGAACAAAATCCACGAGCAATTCATAAATTTTGCCATAGAGGACATGTTCCGGTATTCTTCAATACTGGCATACCTGTTCGTTTTCTTCCAAGCGGACAAATTTTCTTTTTCTATGCAGAAGATGGACAAAAATGGAAAACCTCAGGTGGTAACTGCATGGACTTCCCTGCTCAGACATAACTCCACGGAATTCAGCTTCAAGCAATTCATCGATCATTTCTACCACTCGGTGGTGAGTATGCTCAGTGGCAGACCAGAACCCAGAATTAATGATGAAGTTCAAAGGATCCTACATCTCTCGGACCATACAAAGACTGGTGATTGGTACCTGTACCAAAATCACACTGAGATCAGAGTCTATGGGTGCAAGTTGGACCCATATAAACTACCCAAATACTTACCTGTTAGAATTTTTTCCCTGGAATACATAAGGCAGATGATAAACTCAGATGATATTCATTTTGTGTCTTCAAAGAAGAAACAACAGCTCAGAATCAAAGGGCAGATTGGGTCTTTCATCTGCAACAGTCGAGGCGCCAGGGAGGAAGCAGACAGACTGGTAAGGGAAATTAAATTCTTTGTCAGTTTCACATGGAACTATGATCCGTGCGGGATTATTTCCAAGATGAGGATAAAAAACAAGAATATCTCACATGTCCATGTATCTAGGTCTGAGGTAGAAAAATTTGCAAACCAGACAGGATGGGAGACAAATACTTTGGTTGAGACAGAACAACAGGACCTCCCGGTCACTGTATCACAGACAACCACACCACAGGCTCCAAAGGAGAAAAGGCCTAGGCAGGATCTGTCACCTCCTGTCATAGAAGTATCATCAGAGAATTTCGACTGCATACCAAGAGGCCAAAATCCAGTCCGACTCCTAACCCGGCTGGAGAAAAGGAGATTCCATCCACTACAATGAAAGAGGTTGATCGCTCGCTCCTTAGTACAAGCGACAAGCAGATCATAACCACAGTATTACCAAAAAAGCCTATGGCTACTCCACCAATCAACCAGCCAGGCAAAACAGGACCGAAGCTGAGTATTTTTGAGAAATACGATTTGATCAAGAAAAAGAATCAGACTATGACTAGCAACACATACGCCCAATTCTGGAAGCAGACGTCGACTGCACAACACAGGCTGCTATCGGCATTCGACACTGAGAAGGGAAGAATGCACATGGCATTCCTCCAAGCACAGGTACCAGACCCAAAGGTAATCACCAATTACAAAAGGACCACTTTTGAAATCCAAACTAAGGACGTGCATCCAGCTGATCAAATGGATCTGCACAGGCAAACGGGAGAAATGGTTTTCTCCACGTTGGCACATGCTTCCACTACTGCCTCCAGGTTACAAGTGTCTTTGAACAACGTCCAGATGCAGTTGAAGTTGGAGAAGATATCATCCTTTGCCAAGGATAACAGGATCAAGACGTTGGAGGATTTGGTCCTCAAGATCGGGTATGATCCCTTGAATGTGAAAGCAGTCGAAGAGATGATCAAGAAAAAAAATGCAGACATAGAATCTTTGAGGAAACAATTGAAGCTACCACCAACAGAAGACTCGCAGGTAAAGGAAATAGCAAAGACAAAAGGAGAAAAAGATGAGATGCTCAAGTTGATCATGGAACATAATGCACAATTGAAGGAAATGGAAGCTGAGATGGAGAAGCTAGTGAAAGAGAAAGAACAGTCGAAACCCATGGAAGTCATTCCATTGAGTGCAGTTCCACTCTCAGGAGTGAGCATAACATCACTAGCAGAAGTTCCATCAGCTAATCCACTGACGTCTCTGGAAAAGACAGTTGAATTGGCTAAATCTATGGAAGAGATGAATCTGCAGGAGACAGAGATTAGTAGGCTTAAAAAGGAGATTGAGAACCTTCAGGAACTCAAATCTTCTTATCAAACCAACTACTCCAAGGAAAAACAAGTGTCAGACTAGCTCAAACAAGAGTTACAACAGCTCCGGAAGTAAACAGTGGCAGGCAAGACACTAGCTGAAGTCAAAGAAAGTGTCTGGACAGACATCACCAAGTCGATGAATGAAATATGGCCAATGATACAGATTATGTTTGAGAAAAATGAATTGGTGCAGAGAAGTAAATAGGCCATCGAGAAGATTAGATCAGAACTGGGAGAGATGCCCACATAGGCTAATGAAATCATCAAATTCCTAAATTCTAAAACCAGAGTGGAGCTGGAAGAGCTGAGAATTGAGGATAGAATGGAGACCATCCTTGAGGTCAAGAGAGTCTTGACCAAGAGAGGATTGATGCTACAACTGGAAGAAAAGGTTCAGGCTATGGACCTAGGGGTACAAAGGTTTTTCAGCAAGATCGAGGCTCTACAGAAGAAAGGTCTTCCTGGTTTAAAGGTGATAAATGACAAACTGATGACACTCCCAGATTACAAAAAGAGACTAGTCGACGTGGCTAAGCACAGTTCAAAATTTTCAGGAATTCAAGGCAGTATTACTGGCAAGGCATTCCTAGATGCACTTCAGTTGGACATCAGCATACAGCATGAGATCCGATACATCTTCATCACCAAGCCTACTTTTGCCAAGTACACAGAGATGGATGAAGTCTACCAAAGATTACTCAAAGTCAGCGTTCCTGGTCATCTTCGATGGGAAGAACTTTGCGACCTGATCAAGTAATCGATGAGCTGTCCCAGCCCAGTCAGCTATCTAGTCAGACGAGGTCGTGCAGAGGCCTCACCAACGGTTCACCCAGAAAACAACATGCAGTTTCGACACATCATCAAACAGTTTCCTAGATTTTTGTAATTTGTTAAGTTAGTTAAGCTAAAAATAGATTTACCACGTCCTGATCTTTAATGACAGGATCGTTTGTAATTTTGGGTTATAAATACTTCACTTTTGGAAGTATTGAGGGTTGATCTTTACGCCCTGAGAGCTATCAGACTGTAATATTTTTCAAGAGATCTTCCATTAATACAAAGGGGCATCTTCACAGGATTCTTGCGTGTACTCATTAGTGATGTTTTCCTTTCTAAGTTAAATGTTTTTCTCGCTTAGTTATCATGCTGTTTTCTAAGTCTAATCTTTGAAAGTAACGAACGTTGCAGGATTTATCTTTGTATACCCTGTTTCTGACTTTAAAATATTTTAGTGTTTCATCTTCTGATTTTACGATAAAGAAATTCTTAACTGCTTCTTTGTTGTAACTGACATTCTCACCTTTTCTGCTATTCTTCATTTATGCTGCTAAAAGAATCCAATGATTACATTATCTCTCCCTGTGAAAAGTTTCTTTGTTTTCTGGTTTAGGTTTTATTTTCATGATACAGATCCCATAGCCCAATGGATGTGTAAATCTCTCTCAGCCAACCCAACGAAACTACAACAAACAAAACAAACATATTCTATTTACCTAGCCTAACATTTTAAATTTGAAACATATCTAAATTATACAGAGAGATCCCTCTCTGAAGCTGGTAGGGCTAGATCCCAGCTTCGAAGCGGTTGGATAAAGTTACCTCCTGTAGATTTCTTCTTTTCTGAAAACCTCTAGGAAATTTACAGAGTGTTAACATAGTGGCGACTCCACTGGGGAAGAACTGAAAAAATTTTAATCTCACGTCTTCTTTTCCCTGGAAGAATAGTTTGCTTCTGAAATATTGCAAATCTGAGAAATGAGTAATGTTTAGAGGTTGTTAAAAACCTGCACATATTATTTTCGGATTCGTAAAGCTAAAAAGTATATATATAAAAATAAAAAAGAAATCTGGCTCCCAAAAGATCTTATACTCGATCTCACCCTGACCCAGAACTTGCGATAGCAACTGATAATCCAGAACAGTTGCTCAGGAAAAAGGCCATTGCTGAAGGTTCAATAAGTCATAATCCCCTTCAGAAGTCCCCTTCTCTTCCAGAAGAGCTTGTTGCCCTTTAGGATCTTGATTTTGACATCCTTTTTGAACAAAGCCTGTTTAGAACGAAATCTAAAAGCTTTGTGGCTGAAACCGTCCTAGACCCAACCATCTTGCAACCCCGGACTCTTGAAGTTCTATCTCCCACTACTAAACCTCAAACCACTCACTCTGCACCAGCTAGCCCCTCCTCATCCTCGTCTTTTGTCACCACCCCACCTATCATCCAGGTTGTTGTCCCGCTTCCTCCACCTATTATGGCAGCCATAAATGCTCCCTTGGTGTTGGCCGCACCCCTTCATGCTATGCCCAAAGACTATCAAATGAGACTTCCACAGTTCGATGGAACAGGACCCTTGAGCGCCCAACAACATGTTGATAAAACGAATGATTATTTTGACCTGCAGGAAGTAGATGAGGCTGACGTTCAAATGAGAATGTTTGCGCAAAGTTTGACCGGTGACGTTAAGAAATGGTATAAAGTTTTACGTGCTGCCTTAGTACTTGACCTTACCGCATTTCAAAGAAGTTTTCTAGATAGATGGGAGGTAAAGAAAAACCCTCTCCAAATCTTGTCAGAGTACGAAAACATTAGAAGAAATCAAGGTGAGACAGTACAAGATTACTGCACCCGTTTCAATAACCTATACAATGCAATTCTAGCCGATATTAAACCTCCACAAGGTTTGGCATTGATAAAATTCCCTGATGGTTTTGACGCCGATATGTCGTATCAATTAAGGGAAAGAAACTCCACCACCCTGGAGGACATGCAGAAAAGTGCAATAAGTGTGGAGGCCAACCTGTTGGCAAAGAGGGCACGATAGAGGACAGAGAGGAGAGTCACAATCAAAGAGGAACCTTCCACATCAACTTCTGATTCCAAATTGGATTCCTTGGCCAGAGAAATGGAAAGAATGATGGAGAGACTTATTGTATCCGAAAGAAACCCTCCTAGAGAAAACCCACCAGCGCCTCAAATTCGGAATCCTAACTTCAGAAGAAACCCTCCCCAAATCAGGCAGAGAGATCCTAGGGATCAAAGAGAACAGAGAGGTCTTGATCAACAGATCAGACCTCCCCTACAGGAAAATTATGCCGATGAAGGAGAAGAAGTAATTGAAGGACTGGAGGATACTCACATAAACCTCATGGGCATTCACAATAACGAAGCTATCTTCCTTACCCAAGAAGAGCAAGAAATTTTTCTTCTCTCTCAAACAAAGGTGAGAAAAGAAGCTAAAGACGCCGAACAACAGGCATTTGAAAATGCTATTTTGGAGGTACACCGGCAGTACAACCGGTGAAGTAAAAAGATAGATGGAAGTTCTCCAAAAAAGGTGACCGAAACGAATAAGATAGTCAAAACCCAAAAATCCTCTGAGCCTTCTGCCGAGAAGAGCCCTGAGAAAGGTAATGCTGAAGTTCCAGCAAAAAGAAACCTTACTATTCTAAAAAGATCATTGCAGACTGAGGTTTCATCAACTAACCCACCAAATACTTCTGGCCAGAAGATTGTGGTGGAAAAATCAGAATTGCTGAGCCAAAGCAGAGCACCTACACTTTTCAGCCTCGAAGGGGAATTAGCCAAAGTAAAAATTCCCATTCCCCTTTCTGAGTTGATGAGCAAAGACGCTTACCGTTCACAAGTGATTAAAGCGTTGACCATTGAACCTGATATAGGCATGAAGGCCTTAACCATTGGATCAACGAATCATTCAGATACTGTAAACTTACAGATGATCAACCTGAACTCCTGTTCGGGCCTGAAGTAGATGGTCAGAATGACAATGGTGCTGTCGCTCCTTTTTACATCAGCCTTAATATACATGAACTGATTCTACATAATGCTATGTTAGATTTGGGTGCTTCCCATAATTTGATGCCTAAAGCAGTGATGGAAAAACTGGGACTTGAGGTTATTAGACCTTACAAGGACTTACACTCTTTTAACTCCAGTAAAGTTAGATGTATCGGTTTGATCAAGGATCTGTGTATCACCTTGGTTCAGATTCCCACAAAAAGCATGGTCATGGATCTTTTGGTTGCAGACATTCCCCCGAAGTATGGTATGCTGCTGTCTTGGTCTTGGGGGGCCAATTTGAAAGGTACTTTGCAGTTGGATATGTCGTATGTCACTATCCTAGTTTTTGGGCAACAAAGAAGACTATACCGAGAAACACTGATGAAATACATGGTTAGCAGCCAAGAAAAACCAAATAACTATCCTCTGTACTCTGTATATTCTGACCTAGATTCCTTTATCCTATATAACGATGGTGATATGGAAGAACAAATCACTCAGCTGGAAGAATATACATCTGGTCCGGACGAAGGCCAAGAAATCACCGAGGCAGAAAGAAAGAAAAATGTGATAACTGAAGAATTGCCAGCGGATTTCTGGAGCATGGATTTTGATGGGGCCATAAGAAAAGCAGGAGCTGGAGCGAGAGTTTGGTTGCAAAATCACAGATCCAGGTATTTGGAAAACCATTCTTACAAATTGAATTTTCAATGCACTAACAACATAGCTGCATACGAAGCTTTGATGCTCGGTCTTAAACTTTTGAAGAAGGTTGGTGCTAAACAAATCATGGTAAGGGGAGATTCTGAATTAATTATTAAGCAAATTAAATGTGAGTATGTAGCAAAACATCCTCGTCTTAGAGCTTATAGGAATGTTGTTCTGGACACCCTTAAATGTTTCACTGAAGTTGATTTGCAGGTGATGCCTAGGGGACATAATATTTTAGCAGATGGATTAGCTACGTCAGTAGCCACATGAAAGATACCTTTTCGTTCCACTCACCTATACACGGTGGAGGTGAAGTGCAGACCAACCGTTCCAGACAACATCAGATACTAGCAGGTATTTGGTAATGATGATCAAATTGAATATTTTCTGCAATGTAAAAATGATTTCGAGTGTACAAACATAGACTTAGAAAATGAAGATGAAAATATAGAAAGACCTGATTTTGGAAATGATAGTGTAAATAAGATAGATTCAGGAGAATTAGGTGAGGATGAGATAGAATCTGATGTGTTGCATTTGAAAAGTAATGTTTTACCTAGGGGTTTAGTTCCTTTAGAGGACTTATTCGATTTTAATGATGTAGCTAAAAAACCGAAAATTGAAGCCAGTGGTCAAGAAGTAGAAGATTGTAATATAGGGACAGAAGAGAAACCCAAGATGGTGAAACTTTCCAAATCATTACCTCCTGAGCAGAAACTCAAATACATTGAGCTTTTCAAGGAATATTTAGACGTATTTGCCTGGGGTTATGAGGACTTGAAATCTTATGACACCAGCATCATACAACATAGGATTCCAATAAAGGAAGATCAAAAACTGTTCAGACAGAAACTCAGGAGAATCAATCCCAAGCTACTTCCCCTGATAGAAAAAGAAATCAAAAAAATGTACGATGCTAAAATCATAGTCCCGTTATGATATTCCAAATGGGTTTCAAATTTGGCCCCAACACGAAAGAAATCCAGAGAAATCAGGCTTTGCATCGATTTCCCAAATCTGAATAAGGTCTCTCTGAAAGACAATTACCCATTGCCAAAAATGGACCACATCTTACAAAGGGTAGTCGGATCCAGTCGAATTTCTTTACTGGATGGTTTCTCAGGTTATAATCAGGTCCTCATTCACCCGGATGACCAAGAGAAAACTGCTTTCACAACACCATGGGGTACTTTCATGTATGTGAAAATTCCTTTTGGGTTGATGAATGCTGGGGCCAATTTCCAGAGAGTGATGGACATCGCTTTTGTGGAATAACTCGACAAGTTTATTGTCATCTATCTGGACGACGTAACTGTGTTTTCCCAATCTGATGACGAGCACTTAAGACATCTCAGACGAGTTTTTGAGAAATGCAAGAAATTTGGGATTTCTTTGAATCCTAAGAAGAGCTTGTTCGGATTAGAGGAAGGTAAACTTCTAGGGCACATAATCTCTAAGGACAGAATTAAAATAGACCCCAACAGAATTGAGGCCATTCAGAAATTAGAACACCCAAGAAATATCAAAGAGTTACAGTCTTTTATCGGAAAAATAAACTTTCTGCAAAGATTCATACCCAACCTGGCTGAGCTTCTCAGGAACATCACAAACATGTTAAAAAAGGACACAAAAATAAAATGGGATACTGAGTCCAGGCAGACTTTTGAACAAGTCAAACACGCACTCACACAGGCCCTAGTCTTGATCAGTCCTGACTTCACCAAAGATTTCTATCTTTTTTCTTTCGCCTCTGAACATACCATTGCAGCAGTATTACTACAGAAAAAAAGTGAAGGGTATGAACAACCCATAACCTTTTTCAGTAAAGCTTTAAGAGATGCTGCTTTGAATTATAAAATAATGGAGAAACAAGCTTTTGCCTTGGTGAAAGCCATAAAATATTTCAGAGTATACATTCTCCATTCCCACACCATTGCTTATGTTCCGAATGCGGTAGTAAAAGACATTTTAACCCAGGACAATCCAGACAGCCGAAGAGGAAAATGGATTGCTATCATTCTAGAGTATGACATAGAGATTAAGCCTACTAAACTGATTAAAGGTCAAGGTCTAGAAAAGTTAATGGCTGAATCAAATTTCCATGCTCTTGACATTAATTTCTTAGCTGTAGTAGATGAACAGGGTGAGCAAGCGACTCTAAGCGTGAGAGAGGTATTTCTCAAATCTCCATGGTACGCAGACCTGATATCTGTTTTGCATAATTTACAAGCTCCCCCTGGTCTGACCAAAACTAAAGATAGGTTTTTGAAATTGAAAGCATTAAAATTTTGCATTCTAGAAGACAATCTGTATTGGAAAGATCCTGGAGGTATTTTGTTGAATTGTCTATTGAAGGATGAAGCTAACAGAGTACTGCAGGATTTTCATGCAGGAGACTGTGGTGGTCATCTGAACTGGAAGGCCATAGCCAACAAAATCCTCAGAGCTGGATTCTATTGGCCAACTCTATTCACTGATGTGCATCATAAAGTGACTTCGTGTCATCAATGTCATATGTTCGAAGGCAAAAGGAAACTTCTTCCTCTACCCTTGAAACCAATCTCCGTTGAGGCCCCTTTCCAGCGATGGGGATTAGACTTCATTGAAGAAATTCATCCTCCCTCTTCGGGCCAGCACAAGTGGATTCTTACTGCCACAGATTATTTTACAAAATGGATCGAAGCAGTACCAAGCAGGCAAGCCACTGATTCTGTCATTATTAAATTTCTTGAAAATAATATCTTGTCTCGTTTTGGATGTGTTAGAAAGATTATAATTGACAATGCAGCTGCTTTTTTATTTAAGAAACTCATAGATTTCTGCAACCAGTATCATATTGGTTTGGGACATTCCACAACTTACTACCCTCAGGGAAATGGGCTGGCGGAATCATCAAATAAAACCCTGGTAAACATTATCAAGAAAACTAAGAAAACAAAAATTCGTGGCATAACAAGTTGGTTTTCGCACTATGGGTCGACAGACTGACCACTAAAAGGTCAATTGGTATGTCACCATATCAGCTGGTCTATGGCACAGAAGCGGTCTTTCCCAATTCCTTAGGAGTTCCTGTCATGAAATTGATGCAAGACATGCAAGCCGAGCCGAACGATTCCCAAAGAAGGATAAACCAGATGATCCATTTGCAGCAGTCCAGGGAAGAAGTATACAACAAGACTCAGGTAGTCCAAGAAAGCATTAAGAAGATTTTTGACAAAAGAACCAAGGAGGATGATTTCGAGCTAGGATATTTGGTGCTGAGATGGGATTCCCGAAATGAAGATAAGGGAAAACATGGCAAATTCGACAGTCTATGGAAGGGACCATACATGATTCAAGCATTCAGAGGGAATAATGCCTTCTTGCTCAACAACAGTGATGGGACAGATCTGCTAGGAGAACCTGTAAATGGCAGAATGCTGAAGCATTATTCACCGCCTCAGTAGGGACCTGAAGTCACACTTTCCATTGTACAAACCATTTTCATTTTGCTTGTGAATTTCTGAGTGAATAACTTTGGTCAGATGGTTGAAGCTCGGAGAGAAGGCCCTAAGCCACTAATCATTGTCTTCCAATTTTTTGAAATAAAACCAATCAAGCAACAAAGGCGATTATGGAGAAAATTTCAGAGCATCAGGAATCAGGATTCTTGGCACTTCACAAGAAGAGTACCATCCCCAGGTGGAGCTGCTGTTATAACCCTATAATTTATAGGATCAATTGGTGACTGAAATGTTATCTCTTTAGTGTTTTTTGTTTGTCAAATGATTTTTCATTTTGCAAATAGAAAAAAGAAAAAGAAAAAGAAAAAAGAAAAAGAAAGAAAAAGAATAAAAGAGGACATAAAAGAATTTCAATTAGATCCCCATGCAATAACAGTGACTTGGTCCATACCTTTCAAGCATGGCCAAGTCCTTTTAAATTGATGTTGATAGGAATAGTGAATAAGCTTGGCTAAACTGTTTAATCTTAACCAAGTGATCTAGGTTAGTTAGTGAATAAATCTGGTCAGACTGCTTAATCTTGGTCAGATAGCCCCAGGGTAGAGTAAGTTCTTAGCTCAATAGTTTAATCTGGGCTAATTGTCATAGGAAGTTAGGTTAGAAAATAGGGTAGTTTGCTTTATTTTCAGTAAAACCAGCTCGATGATCAATGTTGGACCATGCCTTGGATGCTTAAAAAGTTGGTTGTCTAACCCCTTGGTGATATAAACATGTGAAAGCTTGGGAAAAACCCACGATATGCACTTATCCTAAGTTCTCTGGGCGCATATGCTTTTCGTGCCCACATTTATGCACTGCTCATGTATCAACGACTCAGATGATCGCGCCCAGATCTATGGTGGACAAGCTTTTCAGGACCCCCTCGACCGTTCTACCTTTAACAGTGGGGGGGGGGTCCAGAATGTGTGTTCGCGCACAAATCTGCGGTCGAAAGGAAAGCGCACAGATCGTCGGCTCAAGGTATTTTTCGGACCCCCCCCCGACTAATCTATTTTTAATGGTGGTGGGGGGGTCTGGAATGGAATTTTACTCTGGCGGGCCCCCTATCTATACGTGGCATGAATCTACTGGTCCCGAGTCCCACCGCCTCTTACTGTCTGACATACCTCATCACCTCCTGACGTCATTATCCATTTTTCCATAAGAGTCACATCCCATAAATCCGTCAGTTCTCTCCCCTCATTCACCCATGGCAAGTCCTTTCACCATGGTCTTTTCCCCCAATCGATAACTGCCACATCACTCATCCGTATGTCTCAGTCATTGTCACCTACCATCTCACGTTCTAAATGACCCGTTGGCCATTTATTACTGGATAACCTATCCGTTAACCAACTGACCTGTCTCCTGCGCCCAACGGATACCCGTTTACTCAAAATTACCCTCACCCTTCATTTTGTCACCATTTACCCACTCATCACACCAGAGAATTTACCCCGTTTTCCTCTCTGTTACAGCTAGTCGCCCACATCTACAATCATCCCCGCTAACTTTGTTTTATTTGTAGGTATTGTTACAGTAATGGCGCTAAAGTCAAAATGAACAGAAGGTGAGGAGAATCCGTTTCTCCCGCCTCCTGTCGACCTCAACAGGATTCCTCTGGCCGACAAAGACTACTTAATCGCAGACACAAAGTGAGATTTCGACTTTGCGGACCTACAGTCATGGCTTAAAGAAGTTTTCTTGGACCAGAGTGACAAAATTGGACTCTGGGAGTCCAACCTACCTTTGTATCTCTTCCCCCAGATTCACCAGTTCCCAGAATTCGCCCTCAAGTGCCAAGCCCACTATATCCCCGAGGAAAGAGCCATCCTGTCCTTGTCCAGGGAAATTCTTTTCCTCATCACGCCAGAAACCATCGACCAAATGATGCAAATATCCCGAGCCGACTCTACCTCGCCTTTTAACCTTGAGATCATCACAGAATTATACCATAAGCTGTCTTTTCCTCAAAGAGCTCAGATTTTTGAGCTTTTCCTTCCACAATCCACTCAGCTCCCCACTACAAACCCCCTTTATCCTTCCTCCATGTTCTCAACAAAAGGAAGCCAGGTTGTCACGTCCCTATGCGCCTTGCTTGGTTATTTTTCAGATCAATGGGTAGATGAACCCATTCTGGGATTTTTGTCTATTTTCTCCACCGATGAGAAGCCCACTACATAGTTCGACTTCAACACGTTCTTGGCAAACAACATCCACGAGAAATTCATAAATTTCGCCATAGAGGGCATGTTCCGGTATTCTTCAATACTGGCATACCTGTTCGTTTTCTTCCAAGCGAACAAATTTGCTTTTTCTATGCAGAAGATGGACGGAGATGGAAAACCTCAGGCGGTAACCACATGGACTTCCCTGCTCAGACATAACTCCACGAAATTCAGTTTCAAGCAGTTCATCAATTAGTTCTACCACCTGGTGGTGAGTATGCTTAGCGGCAGACCAGAACCCAGAATTAATGATAAAGTTCAAAGGATCCTACATCTCTCGGACCATACAAAGACTGATGATTGGTACCTGTACCAAAATCACACTGAGATCAGAGTCTATGGGTGCGAGTTGGCCCCATATAAACTACCCAAATACTTACCTGTTAGAATTTTTTCTCTGGAATACATAAGGCAGATGATAAACTTAGATGATATTCATTTTGTGTCTTTAAAGAAGAAACAACAGCTTAGAATCAAAGGGCAGATTGGGTCTTTCATCTGCAACAGTCGAGGCACCGGGGAGGAAGTAGACAGACTGGTAAGGGAAATGAATTTTTTTTTCAGTTTCACATGGCACTATGATCCGTGCGGGATTATTTCTGAGATGAGGATAAAAAACAAGAATATCCGTATGTCCACGTATCTAGGCCTGAGGTAGAAAAATTTGCAAACCAGACAGGATGGGAGCCAAATGATTTGGTTGAGACAGAACAACAGGACCTCCCAGTCACTGTATCACAGACAACCACACCACAGGCTCCAAAGGAGAAAAGGCCTAGGTAGGATCTGTCACCTCCTATCACGGAAGTATCATCAGAAGAATTTCAACTGCATACCAAGAGGCCAAAAGCTAGTTCGGCTTCTGACCCGGCTAGAGAAAAGGAGATTCCATCCACTACAATGACAAAGGTTGATCTCTCGCTCCTTAGTACAAGCGGCAAACTAATCATAACCACATTATTACCAAAGAAGCCTATGGCTACTCTACCAATCAACCAGCCAGGCAAAATAGGACCGAAGCTGAGTATTTTTGAGAAATATGATCTGATCAAGAAAAAGAATCAGACTCTGACTAGCAGCACATATGCCCAATTATGGAAGCAGACATCGACTGCACAACATAGGCTTCTATCGACATTTGACATTGAGAAGGGCAGAATGTACATGGCATTCCTCCAAGCACAGGTACCAGACCCAAAGGTAATCACCGATTACAAAAGGGCCACTTTTGAATTCTAGACTAAGGACGTGCATCTAGCTGATCAAATGGATTTGCACAGGAAAATGGGAGAAATGGTTTTCTCCACACTGGCACATGCTTCCACTACTGCCTCTAGGTTACAAGTGTCTCTAAACAACATCTATACGCAGTTGAAGTTGGAGAAGATATCATCCTTTGCCAAGGATAACAGGATCAAGACGTTGGAGGAACTGGTCCTCTAGATCAGGTATGATCCCTCGAATGTGAAAATAGTCGAGGAGATGATCAAGAAGAAAAACGCAGACATAGCATCTTTGAGGAAACAATTGAAGCTGCCACTAACAGAAGACTCATAGGCAAAGGAAATAGCAGAGATAGAAGGAGAAAAAGATGAGATGCTCAAGTTGATCATGGAACAGAATGCACAATTAAAGGAAATGGAAGCTAAGATGGAGAAGCTATTGAAAGAGAAAGAACAGTCAAAACCCATGGAAGTCATTCCATTGAGTGCAGTTCCACTCTCAGGAGTGAGCACAAAATCACTAGCAGAAGTTCCATCGGCTAATCCACTGACGTCTTTGGAAAAGACGGTTGAATTGGCTAAATCTATGGAAGAGATGAATCTGCAGGAGACAGAGATTAGCAGGCTTAAAAAGGAGATTGAGAACCTTCAGTAACTCAAATCTTCTTATCAAACCAGCTACTCCAAGGAAAAATAAGTGTCAGACCAGCTCAAACAAGAGTTACAACAGCTTTGGAAGCAAATAGTGGCAGGCAAGACACTGGCCGAAGTCAAAGAAAGTGTCTGGACATACATCACCAAGTCGATGAATGAAATATGGCCAATGATACAGATTATGTTTGAGCAAAATGAATTGGTGTAGAGAAGTAAACAGGCCATCGAGAATATTAGATCAGAACTGGGAGAGATTCCCACACAGGCTAATGAAATCATCAAATTCCTAAATTCTAAAACTAGAGAGGAGCTGGAAGAGCTAAGAATTGAGGATAGAACGGAGACCATCCTTGAGGTCAAGAGAGTCTTGACCAAGAGAGGACTGATGCTATAGCTGGAAGAAAAGGTTTAGGCTATGGACCTAGGGGTACAAAGGTTTTTCAGCAAGATCGAGGCTCTACAGAAGAAAGGTCTTCCTGGTTTGAAGGTGATAAATGACAAACTGATGACACTCCCAGATTACAAAAAGAGACTAGCCGACGTGGCTAAGGACAGTTCAAAATTTTTAGGAATTCAAGGCAATATTACTGCAAAGGCATTCCTAGATGCACTTCAGTTGGACATCAGCATACAACGTGAGATCCGATACATCTTCATCACCAAGCCTACTTTTTCCAAGTACACAGAGATGGATGATTTCTATCAAAGATTACTCAAAGTCAGCATTCCCAGTCATCTTCGATGGGAAGAACTTTGTGACCTGATCAAGTAATCGATGAGTTTTCCCAGCCAGTCAGCTATCGAGTCAGACGAGGTCGTGCAGAGGCCTCACCAACGGTTCACCCAGAAAACAACATGCAGTTTCGACACAAAATCAAACAGTTTCCTAGATTTTTGTAATTTGTTAAGTTAGTTAAGCCAAAAATAGATTTACCACGTCCTGATCTTTAATGACAGGATCGTTTGTAATTTTGGGTTATAAATACTTCACTTTTGGAAGTATTGAGGGTTGATCTTTACGCCCTGAGAGCTATCAGACTGTAATATTTTTCAAGATATCTTCCATTAATACAAAGAGGCATCTTCACAGGATTCTTGCGTGTACTCATTAGTGATGTTTTCCTTTCTAAGTTAAATGTTTTTCTCACTTAGTTATCATGCTGTTTTCTAAATCTAATCTTTGAAAGTAACGAACGTTGCATGATTTATCTTTGTATACCCTGTTTCTGACTTTAAAAGATTTTAGTGTTTCATCTTCTGATTTTACGATAAAGAAATTCTTAACTGCTTCTTTGTTGTAACTGACATTCTCACCTTTTCTATTATTCCTCATTTATGCTGCTAAAAGAATCCAGTGATTACATTATCTCACCCTGTGAAAAGTTTCTTTTTTTTCTGGTTTAGGTTTTATTTTCATGATACAGACCCCATAGCCCAATGGATGTGTAAAGCTCTCTCAGCCAACCCAACGGAAACTACAACAAACAAAACAAACATATTATATTTACCTAGCCTAACATTTTAAATTTAAAACATATCTAAATCATACAAAGAGATCCCTCTTTGAAGCTGGTAGGGCTAGATCCCAGCTTCGAAGCGGTTGGATAAAGTTACCTCCCGTAGATTTCTTATTTTCTGACAATCTCTAGGAAATTTACAGAGTGTTAACACATAACATGATGCTTCCACAAATATGGTTGTCCTAAAAGAACATCACAAAGTTCAAGGGGAGAAATATCACATAGTACCTCATCTTTTAAAGAGTTGATGTCGTAGGGCAGACGACACTGTTTGCTGACACATAGATCTATTCCTTGGTGAAGCCAGCCGATGGTGTAGGGCTACGGGTGCGGGGTCATTGGCAGGTCCAGCCGCTTGATGACCTCTACTGAAATCAGGTTCTTGTGACTACCGCTGTCGACAATGAAATGAATTGGATCCCCCTTGACCCACATTTGTGAGTGAAAGAGGCGTTCCCCTTCCTCTGGTTCTTCTGGTTTGCTTGACTAGAATTTGGTGGTAGCGACAGTGGCACTGGGTTCAACATCGATAATCTGCTTCCCTCCTTTAGGATTTGACTTGGAATCAAAATCGACCTTTGACTCGGAATTCTTCAGCTCAACCATGAGGGACTGCTTGGAGAGGCATTCTTCAGTGTTGTGCCAAGGAATTTTATGGTACTCACACCATTTTCTCATTTCCTTACTCATCTTCTCATTTCCCTTCTTATGTTGCGGCTTGGACTGGTTGTCCTGAGGGCGGGCATCTCGACTTAGTCCCTTACTATGTGGGTTAGGGCTGCCTTTGCCCTGTTTCGGCTGTGAGGGGTTTGCAGATCCAAACTCTCGCTGTTTCTTAAATTTCTGCTCGATCTTGACAATGTATCTATAAGCCATGCCCAAAGAGGCGATGTCCAGAAACTCCATTTCTGTTTGAATGTATATGCAAACAACCACGGTATTTGAGCACCAGATGATGCTCAGAGTCTTTGATACCCAATTTGGTACCTAGGTTATGGAAAATATTGGTGAAATCTGGTAATGTGTGGCCCCTTTCTTGACATAGGGTGGTCCATATGGTGTACTGGTCTTCGTAGCTTCCAACAGGGTAGTACTATTCTTTAATGGCATCCAGGAAGGAATCCCATATAGGGGCCACCAAAAATATTGTAGATTCATCCACAACCCTTTGCTCAAAGTAAGTATCCCACCAGTCTTTAACATGGGGAACGACCTTGAGGAGTGAAAAAGTGATATTTTCCCTATCGGAGAAATTGTGGACCGAAAAATATCCTTCGATAAGATTCAACCATTTATCTATAGCATCCGCGTCTATCAATCCTTTAAATAATGGAATATCAAAATTTACTTATACCTTGAAGGGGGTTGCATGGCCGCTTGATGAAGATGCTTCTCTTGTGGGCAGTCGTCGAAGGATTTGTGTGAAGTTGTCCATCATTTCGTTCCTTTATCGCGCGAGGGCTTCCTTGAGCAACATTTTAATAGGATATCCTACTCCATCATCTTTCTTTTCGTCTCCCATGGGTTGTTGTCAGACTCGGTGCGACCGATCTGGTAGTGGCTCGATTGGTTCAAGTCCCAACTTCTTGTACCTAGATCTTGTTGGGGACATGCATGAAGAAAAATGAATGAAGAGTAGACCGCTATGATACCACTGATCTGTATTTAGGAGTAGAACGAACTGATTAACATACATAAAACAATAGACACAGAGATATGGAGAATAACACAAATATCCATTGAAAAATATCTTCTATTAAATAATGAAATAGGATGAAACTGTAAAACTGCAGAACTGAAACTTGCTCGAATGGTGGTATCTATCTCTGAGAAGAGATATGGATGCTATGCGCATCCGTCTGAGTAGAATGGATTGCAATGAGGCTCCATTGGCCTTTTTATATTACTCATGAATTCCAAAACCCTAGAAATCCAAAAACCTAACCCTAGAAGGTGAAACACCAAAAGTCATGTGGCCCCTATAGGTAAGTTGGTGTAATTTGGTACCTCAACCTCCTAGGGTCGTAAATTTTTCATACAAACTCTATTTTAGGAGAATAATAGCTCGTTGGAAAGGTCTTTCAGAGAAATACAAATTCCGTCGTCAAAATCTAACTGTCTACAGTTTGACTGTGGCGAGCCAAAAAAACAACATTTAGGGACCCAAAACGACCTCAGAAGTACAACAAGATGTGATGACATGAAAACATACAAAATAATCTAGT
Organism: Picea mariana; assembly: GCA_032191745.1. Lineage (NCBI taxonomy): Eukaryota > Viridiplantae > Streptophyta > Pinopsida > Pinales > Pinaceae > Picea > Picea mariana. Next base: position 29,928 of record JASDQU010013460.1, on the reverse strand, counting down.
TGGATTAAGCAATATTCCACCCATATGCACTTGGAGGATGTGTGGGGCTTCTGACAACCCCAGAAGTGTAGAACCCACAATTATAAACCAATACAGAAGAACGTGCTGAACAAAAATGGACACGAGGAGCCAGTTGGAATAGGTTGGTGGCCACCAATATCCACCTGGATCACAAATAGATAAAATGGCACAAATACTTTAGAAAAACAACCTTGGAGATCGCATCCCCGAGGGTGCCAAGAAGAAGAATCCAAAAGATCAAAACCCCAAGAAAGGTAATTCTAACCATGCTTTGATTGCCATTAACTTCTCTCTCGATGCTTTGATTGTAGATTTAGGTGCATCACACCACATTGAATCCACAAAAGAATTCCACTCTTCATTGGATGCATGCAAAGGTCCTCCTATTCTGATGGGGGACAAATCTCTAGTTGAGGTCACCGACAAAGGAAGAGTTGAACTCACAAATAGAAGCTTCGAGAATGTGCTACATGTTCCCAAACTTTCTGTCAATCTTCTCTTAATGTATCAGATGAAAAACCCTGGCACCGGGAAGAGATTAGTATTCACACCTGATGTTGTGGATATCTATGACATGCAAACCAATTCCAAAGTTGCTACCGGTGAGGTAAATCATCATTCCAGACTCTACAGATTTTATGAATTTATTGAACCAGATTCTGCATTACGACTTACACATGTTGATGAAAGTAGTACGATATGGAACAAAAGGTTTGGGCATTTAAATTATATATATATGTGCAACAAATTAGCAAACAGAGAATGGTTAAAGGTCTACATGACATCCACTTCTCGAAAGGAATTTGTTAGGGATGTGTTCTTGGAAAACACCCTCAAGAGAATTTCGATAAAGGAAAGACTCGGAAAGCATGGTCTCGTTTGGATTTGATCCACAACAATCTCATGGGACCTTTTCCACATCCATAAATCAATAAAACAAGGTACATGCTCATTTTTGTTGATGATTTCTCATGCCATACTTGGACTTTCTTTCTCAGGCAAAAATATGAAGTATTTCAACATCTCAAAGATTTCAAATCCCTTGTTGAGACACAGTTAGGAAACAAGATCAAAGTCCTCCAAACAAATAATGGGGGGGAGTATGTCAACCGTGAGATACATAATATTTTTCTTGAGGCTGAGAGTCAGTTGTAGCACACAGTTCCTTATACTCTGCAGCAAAACGGAGTTGTTGAGCAGAAAAATAGATCCATGAAAGAGATGGCATCTTGCATGCTGCATGCAAAGTCACTTCCACAGAGATTATGGGATGAAGCAATTAATTGTGCAGATTACATCCAAAATATATCTCCCCATAGATCTTTCAAGGATAATACCCCCTTTGAGGCTTGGAGCGACTTCAAACTGAAAGTGACCCACTTCCACATATTCAGTTCTCGTGCATGGGCTAGGATTCCCTCTGAGAAGAGTAAGGCACTTGATCCATAGAGTACAGAGTGTATGTTTGTTGGATACCCCGACAGTGTGAAGGGATACAAACTCATTGATCCCTCCATGGATCGGATCATCATTGAGCATAGTATCCAACTTAAGGAAAGTATCTCGCATGTAACTCAACAGCCGCTTGCATACACTTTTGTTCTTCCACCTATCAAAGATGATGAGCATGCACATGTCGAATCTTCTTCACATGAGAGTTCTAATTCAGAGGATTTAGATGATTTAGATACCGATTCAGTACATTTAGTTGCAGATTTAGTGCACGCAGATGTAGATGCAGAGACAAAGCCAAGGCCCAAGTGGGCGAATACTACTCTTCAGGATGCAAGAGATCTTGTTGGGGATCCAACAAATACCAAGAGGACTAGATATGATTTCTAGGAGCCTCCTCTTGAACTCACCACCACTGAACCATTGCTACCCATGAATCTTTTCTTGGTCCACTCTTTAGATCCACAATCCTATGGCGAGGTTACTGGGAATCCCTTTTGGGAATCCACCATGTAGGAGGAGTACAAC